>JANHFL010002954.1:35724-51811 GCA_032468155.1 Oxyrhabdium leporinum | reverse complement strand
GAGTATTGCTTATAAGCTGTAAACCGCCCCGAGTCTTCGGAATGGGGCGGTATATAAATGTAAAAAATAAATAAATATATAAGTGGTGGTCGCCCAAGACACCTAGATCCCTCACAATTTCTATTGTTGAGCTAGGTATCACCTATTTTATATCTATGCATTTAGTTTTTCCTGCCTAAGTGTAAGACTTTAGTTTTTTCCTGCTATGCCTATCCAGAAAGAAGAAAGCAATTAAAATCACCCTACCTCTGGACAATGCCTATTCTACTTCTTTATCCCTGCCCAATCACTAATGCTTATTTCTGCCTTTCGTTCATTTCTTCTTAAGTGGAAGCATCTGAACTAGCATCAGAATAGAATTTCCCTATGAAACAAATTACCTATGCTCCCATATTCAGTGGTGCTCTCTTCCCCACTGCTTCCCCTACACTTCAGTTTTATATTCCCTCCCCCCACATCCACACCTTTTCACTTCTACTATTTTCTCAGATACGTTCAAATACTAACAACACATAATAATATAACCCAGCATTGTCTATAAGTGTCGTGTTTTCTGTGCTGGACCCAAACCATGAATATTACATTTTTAAGTCTCTCAATAATGCCTGGCTAACTGAGTGTTCTGATCTGGTTCCCAAACATGGAAAGCACACTTCTTTTTTTTTTTTTTACTAATGTTCCTTTTATTGGGAGCACCAGCAACCTTAGCAAAGAGTCTGTCTCTCTCTCAGCAGGCTAACGGAGTCTCCAAGTGCCTATGGAAAGCAAAGCTTGCTCCCTTCCCTCTGAAATGGCTCCAACACACCAGGAGTCTCTTTCTCTCTCTACCCACACTCATAAAGCAAGTCCTGGAAGGTGCACCTGCTCTTTTTTCAGCAGTGGACACACACACACATACACACACATGCACACACATATACATACACACTCTGAAGGTGCACCCAACTCTCCGTGCCACAGATTCCAATAAAGAATTCTGATACAGTTCCAGACATCATTCAGAAGTCTGGCTGACTGACAAGGAGACAAAGTTGTCTGCCATACCTATTTGTCTCTGCCCCCTGTCTTTTAACCTCAGAGCCTGGGTGGGACTTAGCTAGCAGCAGTGTCTCTTCCATCCTGAGGACTGGCCCATAGAGACCCACTGCTCTCCTCTCCTCTGCCTTCTGCACATCCATGTGTCAGGCACGGGACCCAGCTGTTCCTCCTCTTCCTCATTAGTCACCTCCAGACCTGGGGGATGTTGACTCTCCACCTGGGGGGCTAATGGACAGCCCAGGCTCTGCCTCTGTCTCTGTCTTTGACAGCTCCATTCTCTCTTCCTCCTCGGAGCTCTCAGATTGCCTTGATGCTGGCCTCGACTGCCACTCCACCTGGCTGCTAGAGGGGCCAGGGGCTGACAGGCATAACACTGAGGTATTATCTGTCTCCAAGAATTTCTGATTATTCTTTAAGATAAAGTAGAGTGGATGTTCTTCAGATTCCATTGATCAAATAATGCTATTTATCAAAGAGCTTGGAAACATGGTTTGTTCCTTGTAGGTGCACAGATGCACATGTAGGTAGCACCTGGCTCAACAATAGTGCCTGTGTGAGAGAGTTAGGTATCCTGGCAGACCACTGCTTAAGTATGGGCCAGCAGAGTGCTGCAGTTGCCAGAAAAGTCAACATAGTCCTAGGTTGCATCAACAGAGGGATAACATCAAGATCATGGGAAGTAATACTACTGTTCTATAGTACACTAGTGAGACCATAGTTGGAATACTGCATACAGTCCCTCCCCCAGATTTGCAGGTACCCCATCCCTGGAGGTTTTCATGAAAAGATAAGACAACTACTTATCTGGGATGGTATAAGGACTCCTGCCTTGGGTAGAGGATTGGATTACAAAACCTCCAAGCCCTACGATTCTATGATTCTTGTAGCACCTGTCCTTTATAGTCTTCCACTTTGATGGTGTTCAAGTGGCATTAAAAACAGGTCTCAGGGTACAGTAGACAGATGTCAAGCATCTGTAGAATTTCAATTGATTATTATTATTTTCTTAACAACACACATTCAATTCCTCTATTGTTTTCTTGCTTTTAATATTTTAAGACACTAGAGTGTTGAAAAGTTGGGTGCCCTCTAACTTGAATGAATGAATGAATGAATAAATGAATGAATGAGTTGGTTAATTAATTAAGGAGTATGTGTTTGTCTCCTGAAACTTTATACATTTCAACTGCATCCCCATCCTTTACACCCTTGTTTTATTTTTGTTGCTTTTTCTACCTCTAGATCATAGGTGTCAAACTTGGTCACCTCATGTGACGTATAGTGACATATCACAACTTTTTTTTTTTTGCCTTTGCAGAGCCGGGGTGGACTTGGCCTGCATGTGATGTATCTGGCCTGTGGGCCACCAGTTTGACAGGCCTGCTCTAGATGAACCCCATCCATGCTTTATTAATGTGAATTATATCCCCAAACCCAATTTTCTTGACTTTGTACTTTCTTTTTCCTCAAAGAACTGAAGGTACCAAATTTCCCACATTTGAATTCCACATTCTAAATTCTCCCTCTTTTTTTTTTTGGTCTGAACTTTTCCTCTGCTTGTTTTTTCCACTCTTCTTGAAGCATATTGGTGGTATTCTCTTCTATGTCCATTGTTTAATATTCTACAGATCAGTTAGCTTAAGATCATCATATTAGCTTGGAAACTGGCAAGCGCTGAAAGTCTCAGGGTGAACCTGTAGGCTATTGAATAGATGTGATTATCTGATTGTCCTGTATACCATTAGCGTTAAATACTTAAATGGAAAATATTGATTGGTTATTAATAAGTCTTATTTTTGGACTTAGAGAATGCATAAATCCCTTTAATTTTAGTACTCCTTCATGATAGTTGGTGCTATGGGAGGCCTCATTACAAGAGATTATCTTGTGAGGCAGTAGCATTGCTATGAATAGGCTGCTGAACTCATAGCTGTGACCCAGAAAACATTTCTATAAAGTAATACTGAGATTCAGTTCTTTTAATCCCTGAACAGGATCAGTGCCTTCGGAGATGTATTTAAGAGCTTGACTCTGTAAGGAATTACCCTTTGCTAGGATAGGGTGACTGCCTTTTTCAAGGAACAAAGATTTGTTCTGCTGTGAAGATAAAATAAATTTGGGTTGTTATCTTGGGGCCTGGATATAGTAGATTATTATAATTGAAAGGCAGAAAAGCAGAAAGGGACTTTTTTCAGATGTTTGAATTAAAATACACAAATGGTTTTTCAATGCTACTACAACATATTTCTTTGGTCGTATATATTGTTCCAATCCAGCAGGATTTAACACCAACAAATCTGTGCATTTAAAGTCCTACTAAGGAATGCCAGAAAGACATATCCATATGCATACAAACATGCATTGAGAGACAAAGGGGGGGGGGAGGCATTGTGACTGTAGCCTGCAGAAGATGCCAGCTTAGATATAAATTCCATAGGCTCAGAGGTAAAACCAGCATAACCCAGAAGAAAAGTTTTTTGTTCTAAAACATGTAGAGAGTCACTCTACACCAGCCCCTTTGTCTTGGGTAGCTAAAAATATTGTTCCTTATAAAACAGAGGGCAGACATTTCTGGACTGAGACTGACAGGGAGGTTTAAATCTGTTTTCTCAACAGCTTTACCGAAGGACTGGAATACCAGAAGAAAAAGAGGAATTCGAGCAAGGAGACCATCTATTGCAAGGAATCCTACTTTCTGTAAAAAGAGAAATATAGACACGAAGCTCTGCTTGATTTATTTTTCAGGATTGTGCAAGTTCAATGTTGCATGTGTGTGTGTCTGTGTTTGTGTCCCTGTGTTATTATGAAATTTAGTACAATATGCCCTTGATGTTTTATCCATCTATCCATCTTCAACCTAGAAATAAGAAGAAATTTTCTGACAGCGAGAACAATCAACCAGTGGAACAGTTTGCCTTCAGAAGTTGTGGGAGCTTCATCACTGGAAGCTTTCAAGAAGAGACTGGACTGCCATTTGTCAGAAATAGTGTAGGGTCTCCTGCTTGGGCAGGAGGTTGGACTAGATGACCTACAAGGTCCCTTCCAACTCTGGATGAAAATGTTGTGTTTTCTACAGGATTTGAAGCATCTAACCAGCCCTCATTTTTATGAGGTTTTGGTGCAATTTTGGTGCAATTTATGAATTATTTGTAGCAGACCAATACCAACACTGCATTTTCTTTTCTTTTATATATATTTGTATACATTATCAGTTTTTTTAATGGCTCTTTGATTGTGACTTGGACAGCTGTGAGATTTATCCTCATTGTCTTTGTCTTTGTGCGTGTGTGTGTGTGCTTATGCAGTTTGATTTTATTCATCCCTTGCGAAATTTATCAATGTCTCAAGATAATAAGGTGAAAATAACATGCTGGTGGAAATGAACAGTGGAGAACAGACATGATTGTGCATGTATATATTCTGTTTTCAGGTTTTTTGAAAGACCATGTTAACATGTGCTTGGGTATTAAAAATTAAAACAAGTGACATTTTCTTTGACAGACATAACTGACAGAGAGGCAGGTATCCGGAGAGATAAGTAGGCATTCTTTCATTTTTAACAGTGAGATAAAAAGATCTTCACAAGTAACAGACAGATAGACAGACAGACAGACAGATAGAGATAGATAGAAATAGATAGTTCAGATTTTAAAATTCAGTAGAACAGCTAGATTAGTATTAATAGCTGATGTTTCTTGTGTGGTGTGAAGGTTTGGAAAGGCATAATTTGCTTGCCCAGCCAGAAAACTTTTCTAGATTGGACTCCAACACTGTCAACTCAGATCAGGTCAGCTGGCCCAATTGAATCAAAAATAAAATAAAATAAAGTGGAAGAACCCCATTTCAGCTTAAAAGAATGGAACTATAATAAAAAAATAAAGATCCCAAATGTTATTTTTTTATGTTTTGTATTTTATTCTTGTTGAATAATATTTTTTTTAAAGAAACTACAATTGAAAAGGCAGTAAATTTAAAAGCAAAAATGGAGAAAAAAATATTTAAAACATTGGAACTGAATTGTTTTGTGTTTTTTTTAAAAAAAGGGTTACACTTAAATTTAAAAGGGATATGATTATAATATTTCTTAGAAATGGGCAGGTTGAAAAGAAGAGTGTCTTCCACTGTAAGCAATCCTACATACACAAAAGAATTCAAGAGAGTAAGTCTCCCAAGTACTTCCAGCCAAATTAGAATGTTCTTGCCACAGTTACTAATTAGGGGGAATTTGCACATGCAAACCCACATTTTATTGGTTTCCTGTGGCCAGTCACGTACAACAAACATCAGAATTCTATAGACAATACTTTAAGAAGATTGTGGTGTATTTCTGGCCAGAAAATATCAGTAAGAACTTTAGGTCTCTGTGGTAAAAGGAACCTAATTCATTAAGTATTTCGGATGAACACTGTAGATGTGAAACACCAATCCTCACAGGCTCACTGCAATACATTGTATTGTGGCAAAGATATTTCAGCTAGTCTGTGAAACTGAAGACAGAACTTGGGTCAAATATTAATTTAATTATAACTAGGGTGTCTATTTTAAATTCCTTAAATAGAAATTGCTAGGAGATTGACTAGATAGCATAGAGGAAAAAATCTGTTCTAAGTTCACTATGGCCTTAAGCACAATTGCCTTCTATAACTCTTTATCGCTCAGAGAAAAAGGTCATTATGTGTGATGCTGTTTGTGTCATCGTGCACAGTAGATTTTACTGCATTTATATACAATGGCCTGTTAAACATGTGTATAATTTTTTCATGCGTATATAGCATGCTAACCACGATGGGGAAAATAGATAATGGATTTGAAAATATAGGGGACGATATGTTCTCTTTCACATAATATATTAAGAATATTGCTGGGTTCCCACCATTACTAAATAAATTAGTTTTTACTTTGGCTTAAGCAAATCCAGCCAATATGCATATAAAGAGTAATCAGAAAATATCAGAACCATGCCCATTGACCACTTTCAAAATCTTAAACTTCTGTATTGTGACTGTTAGTTTGAACTGATGTGTTGCAAACATATGAACATTTTTTAAAAAAAGTTGTCTGCACCTCTTTATCTATTAAAATTAAACTAATTAGAATAGGAATCTGATGTAAAAAAGAGCTTTGAAAAACAATTCTTACCCTTAGAATAACATGTTATTTATTGGCTAAATTCAGCCATAATGGATTTCCTTCCACCCTGTTCTGCCAATTGCCCTCTTCCTTGTTTGTCCCCAGAATTTACCATCTTAGTTACAGAGAAACGAGGAAGAACAAGAAGGAGGAGGGCAAGAAGAGAAAAGAGGAAAAGGAGGTGGTTTTAAGTTAATTAAACCTGAAGCAAGTGTTTCCAATTAAGGTATCCAATATAAAGTTCTCTGAGGATTATAATTCCCAGAGGCTTCTGAGTACCTCAAGTCTATACACCAAAGATCATAAAGCTAAACTAGTTTATGGGGAAAATATTTGCAAACGAACTCATTATTTGTGGAATGAAATTACAAGGTTTTGCCACTAAAACACTGTGTGTGGTAGAAAATCAAAACACTGCTACTTAAATTAACATTTGTGGGGTGAAATAACACTTCTGCATTACTTCACTCAGTGTTTATTCAATGTACAGATAATCCTGTGACAATTATTTTAAAAAAAACAAAAAAACAAAAACAAAAAGAGACAAGCATCCACAAACTATCTAAAATCTTGAAACCAGCTCTGTTTAAACAGGAGAGCAGGAAGGACTGTATTCTATCCCAGGAACTATATATAAGAAAGGCCAATTGTGTTGAGGACCTGCCACCATTTGCATTGGTTCATACCATCCTTCACCAATAAACTGGCAGGAATAGCCAACACCCCAGAAGACAGGCTCAAGATCCAAAAATGATCTCGACAAACTTGAACAACGATTCCTATCCAACAGAATGAATTTCAATGTGGAGAAAAGCAAAGTTTTACATTTAGGCAGGAAATAATCAAAGATATAAGTACAGATTAGGTTGAGATCTGGCTCAAAAATAGTAACTGTGAGAGAGATCTTAGTGGCTGATCACCTGAATATGAGCCAGCAGTGTGCAACCGCTGCCAAAAAAGCTAATACAATCCTGAGTTGTATAAACAGAAGCATAAAATCAAGACCATATGAAGTATTACTACCACTTTATAAAACCCTAGTAAGACCAAACCTGGAATACTGCAACCAATTTTGGTCACCACACTACAAAAAAGATGTTGAGACTTTTGAAAAAGTTCAGAGAAGAGCAACAAAGATGATCAAAGGCCTGGAGACTAAAGCATGAAAAACAGCTGCAGGATTTGGGTTTGACTGGTCTAAAGAAAAGAAGAATAAGAGGTGACATTATAGCAGTATTCCAGTATTTGAGGGACTGCTGCAAAGAAGAGAGGGTCAAATTACTCTCTAAAGCACTGGAGGACAGGACAACGGTTGGAAACTAATCAATGAGAGAAGCAACCTGGAATTAAGGAGAAACTTCCTAACAGTGAGAACGATTAACCAGTGGAACAGCTTGCCTCCAGAAATCATGGGCGCTCCATCCCTGGATGTTTCTAAGAAGAGTCTAGACACTCACTTATCTGAAATAGTATAGGCTCTCCTGCTTGAGCAGCGGCCTGCATTAGAAGACCTCCAAGGTCCCTTTCAGCTCATTCATTCTATAATCAATGTTTCATCTGAAGTGCCCCAGTCAGTGTTTCCAAACTAGGGCATGTTAAATTCACCCACCTCTCAGGTGGAAGCAAAATGGTAATGTGCCTAGAGAAATATACTATAAATATATAGTAATGCTACCAGCAATCAAATTGGGGTATTAAAATATTTAGTAAAAACAAATCCAAAGTGACTTTCTTGTATATAATGTGGCTGACATATGGCAAGTAAAATCAAAACAGTGGTGTTGACATAAAAACTAAGTTTGACAATGAAAACCAATGGAACAGGAACACAAAATGTGAAACCCTAAGTATTTTTCAAAACTGTTCCTATTATGCAATAAAAATAAGTTATTAAAGGATTCAAAGATTATAGAATTTATTGGCCTTTCAGACAATTTTAAATGATCATTCAAACAGGATGGTAAATAAAATAGCATGGACTAGAACACTGTCTCTTTCTCAAATGCAGCCGATTTCCATTTTTTAAATAGTAATTTTATTAAAGACTACAATTGCAACAATAACAAACTAATGCAAACTAAAAAAAATAATAAAAGAATAAAAATAAAAATAGAAGGTATAGAAAAGAAAGAAAAGAAAAAAATGAAAAAGTAAGGATAAAATAAAGAAAAAAATAAATATGTAAAGAAGTAACTTTACACTTCACAAGTTTAAACAATTTTAGTAACTTGTCACTTCTCCTTCAAATACTACAAATGTCGTCTTCTCTCCAAACACCATCTATTATCTATAAACAAATCCATAAAACCTTGTCATTTCAGTCCTGATGTCAGCAAAAGTCCATCAAGAGTTCGGCTTCAGAGTTTCAATTCAATTTTGAGTTTGTTCTCAGTTTCAGGACAAGCTTGCTCCTCTTCCATGTCATCTTTGAGACATAGGTTTTTTTCTGAAAGATAAAGTGGCACACTGAAGATGGCACTACAAAAAGCAGGCCCATGACCACAGCCAAATAAAGACCAGTGAGTAAACTAGCTCTTTCAAATTCCTTTCCAGGCAAGGAGAAGGCAAGATCTCCCACAAGGACTCCAGACAATTATTATTCATGACTCAGTGGTCTCTGTCAAGTTTTGAGCTCTGGGAGAAGAGAGAATAGGCATCTTGCCCAAACCATGGTCAACATCTTTGAAAGGACAATAAGTTAGCACATTTCAAAGAACAGTAAGTGAAAATGTCCACAAATAAATTTAAGTTCCTTCATCTTTTTACATCATTCACACATTTGTAGAAGAGAGGAGGATCTTTTTGACAACTGCAATCTCTATTTTAGTCAGTACCATGAATGTTGTCTGCAAAGGCTAGCACTTGATGATCAAATATGTTTAAATCAATGTGAATGATAAATTAGTCTTTAGGAAATAAGTGCAGAGAATAAATCTGCAGATTATTATTATTATTATTTTTGCTACATTTTAATTTCAACCCTGATGGTATCACAGGTGGTAAAAGCCCTATGCACTTCCAATAACCTCCTTATTTCCATTACTTAATTACTCAAAACAGACATATAAAAACTAGATTTTTTTTCCTTATTGGATGACCTTTTTAACCTTAATAACTCCAACTTTATGTAGACAAGATATTTTAACCAAGCTCATCCAATTGTTTAAACACTGTAAATGGAGCAGTGGATATTTTTAATTAGGTAAAGTCACTGCAAATTTTCAGCTTTCACTAATGGGGTCCTTTTAAAAATATTTTAAACCTGTGTTTTGGCTCTCTATTATGAAATGTATATATAAAAATGATCCATTTCCAGATGTAGTGTGCTCTCTCTCTCCACTCTGAAATATTTTATTAAACTGCACAAACTGTTTACCAGGAGAAGATGGTTAATTAGTTCAATGGGTGGATAGATGGATAGACAAATAGAAGGTGATATAATGTAGATATTCCCTGGTATAACTTGTTGGTAAATGCCTCAATTGCTACTTTTCTAAAGCAACCAAACCCCACTTCTAACCTTTTCTAAAATAAGATTTTCATATGCATCATCCCCTTTCTTTTTCTTCTTATCCTGAAGATACATTTTCACCTGAATTCCCGTACAAGATACATAATTGAAATCTACATTAGAACATTCAGTGAACTACAGACAATTAAGTTCTAATATAGATATTAGTTCCAGAGTTGTGATTTCTTAATAGACACCACAGTCTTTCTTTTACATAAAGGCGTTGAGAGAACTCTAATCCACTCAACGGGGTGTTAACTGTAGTTAGGAAAATAGTGCAGGTGTCTGAATGCCTTCTTGTCTGAATTGATAAAGGCAAAGCAAATGAAGAAATGAAAGTGCTCTGAGAATTCAAACATATAAAATCTGCCACGCAACTCTCCAAACTTAACCAATCTTGACAGTAGAAGTAGCAGTACCTGGAGACAGCAGAATAGAAGGGAAAGAACTGGAGAGAATCACAAAATACCAAAACCTGCAAACAGAAGTAAAACAACTGTGGCAAAAGAAATCACATATAGTAATGGGCAGTAATAGGCATACAATTCCAAAACATCTGGAGTATCATTTGAACACCATCCACATTGACAAAATCACCATCAATTAATTGCAAAAAAAGCACCTTTACTTGGAAGGATACTGTGACAATACCTTTAATATTATTAAACAACTTCTGCCTATCCCAGGTCCTTACGGAGGACTTAATAAGTGGACAATGCAAAATCTACCCTAAATATCTATCTGACTATCTGAACAACCATAATACTAATATCTATTATATGGGCCTATTTTGTTAAAGTACTTTTTTTCTTCACAAACCCTAATTGTACACATATTGTTAAATATTTTGAAACCTTTGAATGAAAAATTGCAAGTACATTTATTGTTTAGGCAGGTTAATATGTTTGAAGCAAGGTAGACATTTTCACCTGAAAGTAACTGATGTTTCAGTAATAAATTACAGATTTCTAAGTCACCTACATTATTATACCTTAGATATATTTGTAATCCTATCTATTGCAGAAGGCAAGGTGTGTTTTTTTTAGATACCCTAGATTTATGAAAAGACATGGAAGAGCAGAAGGATATCCATTGAGAGTAATAATGGCTGAAGATAAGAATAGCCAGTTCCTTCTCCACAAGTAAATTGTTATGTTTTAACCTTTTAACCTCCCTGGCTCTATTAACTGAAATCATATTCTACTGATGCAGAGAAGCTGAACCAAGAAATTGCCTCCATTTTCCTTTGGACTCTCTCTTCAAAAGTGTAAGTCACTTTGTTGTGATGATACTTAACTATTTGCCAAGCCAGCCAAACATCCACATGTGTTAGACACAGCTACTCAAGTTTTTTACGCCTCACACGTTATTTTTTTTCCCCTGCTTCTCTTTTCCCTTCTGAGAGAGCTCCTCTTTTCCATCATTGTTCCTATTTTATGTCCCAAACTATCTTCAACTGATAGGATAATCAACTTTGAAACCAACTGTTTCATTGCCCCTCTTTGTCTGTTAAGGGCATTTCCAGACCAATAAACCGTTGTGTCAGGGAATTGTGCAGCAACTGTCCAAATCAAGTCAGAGACGCTGACACAAACTTGTAGTTTTATATAAATAAGTATATTTTACATTTATATTTACAGCTGACAAGATAGTCAGGAACAGAGGAACACCATGTGGTAAATCTAAGCAGCATACAGAACACATAGAAGAAAAAAAGTGTGTGTGGAGGGGGGAAATCCACCCCGTATACCCACAGCAATCAATCATGATGTAGATTTCCTCATATAGGATCCAGCGCTCTCCAACCAATCAGTTACAATTGTATGTTCTGGCCCATTGCACACTTTACTTTCCCAGCTACTAAATTTAATATCCTAACAGGCTGATGATATTGCTGTGTCTTTTTCGTTATGTTTGTCCCTGCCTTTCTATGTTCTGATACTGAGATTTTGTTGTCCTCCCACTTGTCAAAGTTTTCTTTCAGTTCCATTAAAATGCATTTAGAGTGTGTGAAAGCTCTAAATTGTTATCTATTTGCCCTACTCTACATCTCGTTTTCCTTCTCACATCCAGATGCTTGATATTAAGAGTGAATATTAATCAGCACTGGCACACCTCACAGAATTTTTACAGAATGAAGGCAGGAAAAAAAAATCCTTGCAGATAAACAATTAGGAATTCCATAAATGATGCTGAAACTTTCTTTGACAACAATATTGGAAAACTGAAAAACTAACACGAGCTCAAATAACTTCTTTTCTGACTTGAAGGAAAATGATTTGTGAAAGTTAGTCAAGAGCATTGCAAGCCAGATTTCCCAATGAAGACTTAGTTTACTACTGTATTAAAGAGAGCTCCAAATCCTATTTTTATCCAGAGAACAGATGCAATTTGAATAACACGGAAAAGAATGTTGTTGACAATTTAATTAGTAGAATATTCTTACATGCATTTTCCATTTCCAAGTTGGATACATTATAATTTGTTAGATAGATAGCTTTAATGAGCATAGTTAGGAACCTTAGAATGGGAATTAAAAAGCTAAATAGAATATAAAAGTTATCCAATATGTCCAAAAAGGTACACAGTTCTGGTCCAGCTTCTGCTACCTCTAACATCAAAGCCATCAAGACTGCATTACCCCCACCCCACCCCAAATGGCAGAAATATGCTAAATAACAGCAGCATAGCTTCTTTCTGAATTTCAGTAATTCACAAAGCATACAAAGAAACAAAGGAGATGATCTAACCCTCAAAAATCTGGGGGATTTCTAGATAGCAGCAAACTATAATTTTACTATTTAGATTTCTGTAGCCCAAATATTGTAATGCTATAAAATGGAAATTAGGAGACAGGCAGACAAACCTCCTTGAATTTTAGAAGGTCTTCTCACTAGGAGATTAATAGGAGGCCATATTAAGAAACATTTATTTCAGATTTCTAAAATATTTACCACATAGATATAATCTAAGAGTTACTTGATTGAGTTGGGCAGCTATAGAAACTGAATAATCTAATACAATTGTATGATTGTAAGCTGCTCAGGGTTGCTTAATAATAAGATGGGCGGCCAATATATTTTATAATTAAATAAATCTATAGGGTCTCAGCAAGTGGCAGAACCCTGAGAAGCTAAGCAGAATGTGGCTTAAGAAACTTGTAGGAAATATCAGTGCTATAGGCCAAATAATGGCTTGAGAATACACCCTGGAAAAAGATAATCAGATTATCCACTTGTATATGGTTATCAGATTCTAAACGCATGTATCCACAAAGCCACCAGACTTGAAGAAGGCTTCATTTTTGCTAAATGAGAAAATTTGTTTTTGAACTGCCTGCCGCTCACCCCTCCCTGGTAGAATTAAATATATTTGTCTTTGGCTTCTTTTGCAGATAGGATTTTAATCTGGTAAATTGTGTATATATATACTGCATTGCTGTCAGATCTGTTTTGCTAATCTAAGTGCATGGTCTGTTTGTTTACTGCATGAAGTAAAGATTGCCAGGTCTTTAATGTTGGACAACACATAGCTTTACACAGTGAGCGTACTGCCTAGACAGAGAAACACTAGAGTTAGGAACATAACATTTAAAGGAAAATATTGTGAAGCTTGTATTTGCATGAAAAAAAAAAGCTTTACTTAAGAAATAATATGTGATGGGAATATCTGAACGACATTATTTATACTTATGACCTTGTAGCATGCTCTGAGAATCAAAAGAAAAGAGAACTGAATTAAAAGAGGATGAAAATGCTGAAAATCCTAATAATTTATGTCTAAGCAACAGGAGTCAAGCTATACAGAGATATTCACATAAAGCTTTTTGACAAGGAACTATATGCAGAGTGCTTCTGCTAACTCTTTCAACATTTATTATCCATTGATCAATGAATTTATAGATTAAAAAAGTTGGTATTTATTCATTTATTCAGTATAAATATACAGTACACACAGTATAAATATGCATACATAAAATATACAGTACTTACATACATACATACTTATTAATAATTGTGTGAGAATCCATGTAGTTATAGGCTGGAAGGAACTTGGTCTTTTAGTCCAGTCCATTATCCAGAGCAGAAATGTTCATACCATTCTGCTTGTCTGACCTTTATGGGAAAACCTGTGATGGAGCATCCATGTCTCCAGGAGGCAATCAGGAAAGTTCTGTCTTTTCACTAGTTCTTATCCTACTTTATTCAGCTATGGAGGATAAGTTTCTCTGTGGTAGCCTTTCAAGTATTAGGAAGATCTGGGTTTGTTCCTCTAGATGCACTTGGTTGAGGAGTGAGATGGCTGTTCCTTCATCTTGACTTTTATTAAGACCCCCCCTTTGGCTCAGTGGTTAGTTTGTAGTATTGCAGGGTAACTTTCTCCACAGCCTGGAGTTCAGTCCTGATAGACTCAAGGTTGATACAACCTTCCATCCTTCCGAGGTCAGTAACACGAGGACCAGAGTGTTGAGGGCAATATCCTGACATTGTGAACCACCCAGAGAGTGCTGTAAAGCACTATGGAGCAGTATATAAATCTAAGTGCTACCGCTGTTGCTATTACTGGAAAAAAATATGTCTTAGACTTTTCCACAGATCCTGGAAGGGAGTTTTTAAGGATAGGCCTCTCTACCATCCCTAATATGGATCTAAGTAGAAAGATCCACAAAAGTCTCATGGTTGCTCATACATCATCAAGGACTGTATGATTATAGCTGTCTTTATAAATTATGTAGAATGTGTTTAGCATTAAATTAAGAAGAGCATGGAGGAGAAGAAAAGGAAGAAAGAGGGTTGCATATTTTTTACTAGGTTATGATGCTATCTGATAGATTTAAAGCTGCTGCTATTCTGATGTGTTTTTTTTTCCTTTGCATAGTTCGTTTAAGTGTATATTAACTTTATATTCTCTCTCTCTCTCTCTCTCTCTGTCTCTGTATGTATGTATGTATGTATGTATGTATGTATGTATGTATGTATGTATGTATGTATGTATGTAAATGGAAGTGAGGGACTAATATAACTGCTGAATGCTCTTATGATAGTGAACAGGTCTGAATGTTAATGTTGTTGTTATTCGTCCCCAGCTTTTTAGAGTACACTCACTGAACAGTTGAGGGCTTGACATCTTCATTAGCTCTTTTAAAAGCCCTTAAAGCACATAATTTGTAAAGGTTTTTCACTGCTGATTTGAACTATGCATTGTAATTATTAATTTAACTTGTTTTTCTACTTTCCATCACTACTTTAACTATTTGCAATGTATTGATTTTCTTTTTATTTTATATCATCACTATATCAAGTTATCTAGAAAAAAAATAAAATTAAAACAAACATGATTAAGTGAATTAATGTTACCCCTTTCATACTAGCATCCTCTCACAGAACAAAACACAATTTTCCGTGTTAATGGAGAATTTGCCTGTTTTGTTCAGATTTCAAGTATTCTGCATTTCAGATGATGCAGGAATACAGAAACTGCAAATCTCTCCTGTTAGTGACTCATAAACATTTCAAAGTATAGAATATGATTATGAGGATCAAGGAAGTAATATACAGGAATATGAAGAGTTTAAGAGAAAGATATATTGATAGGTGAACATTATTTCCATGTCATTTACTTCCAGAAGTATGATGGACAATTGAGGAACAAAATTGGTATTCCCTCTTACCTGATAATAAAATACCCATTTTGTAAAGCTACTATGCTGACAGATGATAGCTGACATAGTAATGGAGTGTGAACTGCTGTATGTTCAAAAATGCTATTGTATTATCAATCATAATGTAAGAGGAAGCTGAGATATTCTATCCTTATACATTTGTAATTGTCAATTTGAAAAATAAAAGCATGAAAAGTAACCTAAAGTTGCACCCAAACTTGCTTGTTGTCCTGCTTACAGTGATGTGCGAAATCACCTTGCCAATTATTTTGCTTTATTATTTTTAAATTTTAAAACCTTTCCTATATCCAAAGTTTATGAGATAGCCTATCACAGAGTAATCATACAAAAATAGAATATAAGATGAATCAGCTCACTTCAGGATGGGAGTCATTAAACAATCAGTCACCACCTGATAAAAGTCTGGTGGAATTGTTGTGACTGCCTTGTACAACACCAACAGGATAGAAGTTGCACTGAAGTCAAATAAAAGAGAGTGTGAAGCCAAATTCTATTGCCTATTCTATCTTCACTAGTCATGCTGTAATATTTAATGCATACAATCATGTAAAAGGAAAGCCTCAGCTTGAGTTTCACATTGTCTTCTGCTGAAATCAAGAGTATCTACAGGCGACCAGGTGATTGATCAAAGCCCAACTTGTTTTGTATGCATGCAGTGCAGTGGTGGGATTCAATTTTTTTTTTACTACCGATTCTGTGGGCATGGCTTGGTGGGCGTGGCTTAT
>JANHFL010002954.1:4007-26198 GCA_032468155.1 Oxyrhabdium leporinum | reverse complement strand
ATGATGATGATGATGATGATGATGATGATGATGATGATGATGATGATGAATGAATGAATGAATGTTTTTAAGAGTTTTGAAATTTCATAACTTAGGTTTATTTTTTAATCATTTAACTCCATTACTAAATCTCAGATATGCATACTGAACTTGCTGGATTTTCTTCTGAGCAAATTTGAACAGAAAAGGTAAATTGTCACATTCCTTCTTCAAAGAAGAAATTATATTTGTGGCAAATATTATGTTTTATATTGTTAAGATTCAGTTTGAACTTAAGCTTCTGTACATGATAATTTTTATGCAAAGCATTACAGCAAATCATTTATATTGCATATTTCTTTAAATGTGCAATTCTGGGGTGAAATAAAGATGTAACTTCTGAAAAACATTCACCTCTTTCTATGTCCATCTTTTTCTCTCTCTCACTCTCTCTATATGTGTTTATGTGACCTAGTTCCATCTAGGAATTAACAAGTTGTCTATCACAGTGTTTTCTGGAAGCAATAGTTTTACTGCTCTATATCTACCGGTAGTATGTAATAATTTAAATTATCCAGTAATAAAATTAACCTCTTTTTAAAATATTGATAGGACAAATCATATTAGTTATGTTAATTAAATACAGTAAAGTCAGAGAAAGTATTTTACTCTAGGATTGGACAAAATTCTGCTTGGATCTCTTCCAAATCCTCCTCCTCCTCCTCCTCCTCCTCCTCCTCCTCCTCGATAATACTGAATCATCTTACTCCATCTTTATGAATTCAATCCTGAAACTCTACTAATCCAAGGATGTTCAGGTTTAAGTTACTCCTAGTAATTATTCCTAGTATAGATTCAAGCTGAACTTCTGCTTAACTTTGAGGATAATGTTACTGTCTGTTTTCCTATCCAAAACATACAACTCAAAGCATCATTAGCAATGCTGAACATGAAATACAAATATTCTTGTCAAGTCAAATACCATTCTACAAAAGAATAACTAGTTGCATATTCAACAATGGTTTGTAGAGTATATCCTGTGAAACAATGGGAATCCATTCCACACCTCCCCACAAAATCCTAATAGGAAACTATCTTGACCATTCTGGTAATCTGACCTTCTCTCTGGATATGTATATGAGTTGTCCATCACTGAACCCAACAGTTTATCTTTTATTATCTAGCTAACAAGATGGAAAGAGAGAGAGACAGAGACAGAGAGACTTCGGTAGTATAGCAATATGAATTGATCAATAAAAATACATTGTTCGCTGCATGTGTCTATTCAATCATGAACAGTTTTCCTATTATTTCTGTCTGGGGTTTGTCAAAGAGACAGCAAGGCACTTCATTTCTCTGAGTCTGCCTTGTAAAGTGACTTAAGAAGAAAGTGGAACATGCAACCTGCCAAACAGCTGGGGGCATGTGTGAATTTAACTTGGATCACTTAACCCTGAATCAGCAATAAACAAGAAAACACTTTCCATTGAGATGAAAGCACTACCCTGTGTAGAGGGAGCAAGTTAACACTGACAAACTGTTGTTTTCTTCCTGCCTCTATTAAAGAATCTATTAAACAATCTGTTTCCAACCCCACCCACCAAAAATAAAATCATCAGTAAAGTGGTCTATTTCAGCACCATTTTTTTTCTTTTATAAACAAAAAATTCTAACTAAACAAAATTCCAAAAATGGTAGGAGTAACAATGGGAAAAAATGAATTGGTGATCTTGGGATTTATGGATTAAAGTGGATTCATTTACGGGACAAGGAGAACCATGATATGTAATTTTGGAGGGTGGAAATAGTAACCACTATGTTTCTAACTGCTGCCAAAAAGATTGGATGTCACTTCTTCTGATATTTTTTTCTTTCTCTTTAACTGCACTTTTTTAAATTTCCAGATGTTTTTCATTCTTTTAATTTTATATTTATGTAGCTGTAAAAATCTATAGAAAAGATGGTCTACAGATAAATCTATAGATAGATGATCTAACTATCATCATCTATCTGTCTATCCATATCTAGCCCTCTAGCTATATATCTATTATCTATCAAACCTTCTATTCAGTTGTGTCCAAGTCTTCGTTCAGGAGTCAATTTGGTGTAGTGATTAAGACACCTAACAGCACTATATATATAAAGCTGTTTTATATAGACAATATAGGCCATTGCCCCTTTTCTCACAATCTTGTTTCTTGAACTGGCCATGAAGATCATAGTTCAGTGTTATTACTTGAATTCCTTTACATGGAGATGTAGTAAATTTGTGACACCATCCAAATAAACAATAATCATTGCTGATCATATTAGTGGGCTGGTTCTTTATTGCCTATTAATGAGTGCCCATAAAATCTTGTGCCATTAAGATATGCTTCACTAAAAAGTTAAACAATGGGGAAGATCTTAAGATATTCTAAGGCATTCTTTTCATCTCATGCTATAAAGCATTCTTCATCTTGGAGAAGATGGGATTTGCTGCTATCTTTTCAAGCTTGTTTGGAAAGGGAGCCTTATAAATAAAGCAGTCAAAGTGAATTGCCCTTGAAAACAATTTTCCAGTAAATGTGCTGTGTGCATAAATTAAAGTTTGATTTATGGTTTTGGGGGAAAAAGTGGCTTCATGCATAACAATACAAATGGGCACAGATTATGAAACACAATGAAGCCAAGTAAGATATTTGTCATGATGGTGTTTTATTCCGTAAGTCAACCAGATTATAGTACCATATATATTATAGAGATGTCACACCGTGTACTATCTTATTGTAAACAGAACACTCAGTCGAATGTTATGCTGACTCTTAAGAACTACCCTTTTAAGAAACTCTATTCTGGCCATTTTTTAACCTGTATATAACCATATGGTTATGTTTTCCAAAAGTTTCTATATTTGGCGTTTCCCTCAATTTTTCATTTTTTGAATGCTTTAAATAAAAGTCAAACCATCACGGATACTAGATGGATGAATAAAACTTCCAAAGCATAATTTGATTCAATGAAGCTTCATCTGAATTATCCTACTAAAGCAGGTTTATGAAGAAAATTTGTGGCTTCAAAGTAACAAATCAAAATGAATATCCCCAAATAATCTAGATATTGCCAAAGCATTTCAGAGATTCAATTGCCTTTTGCTTGCTTCTGAGATTGTTACATACAGTGTCAAATATTGCAACTTCAGTGAACACTAAGACAATATAGAGTGGTGTCTCGAGCTTAGGGAGATGGCTGAATGGTGGAATAGCTCTCCAATGTTAATATGAGCAACCTTAATGAGATCTATCAACTCATGAAGCAAGTCCTTGTTACAAGCTCACATTACTTTGGAATTCATTCTCATCTGGCTTTATCTGACATTGGTTTGCCCATCAGAACTGTCCACAGTAATGCAGTAGTTATTGCCTTCAGCTACTCTCTGTTGCCCATGGCTGATTCTTCTCCTCTTAATCAGGGTTATAGGTATAAAGCTTTCTCCATATTCTAAAGAAAGAACACAAGGACACTTTATATGATTGTGGAGACCTATGTCTCTTCTGACAAATTACCAGCTCGCAACACCCACCCACCCCAAATACAAATATTGTCACCAAATATTCAAATATTCAAATCAATATGTAAAGGACACACAAAGGCAAAGAAAACCATGGATGGGTATTAGGCTTAAAAAAGGATTAGGTATCAAAAGAATAAGAGAGAATAAAAGAAGAATGGGAAGGCACCTAATATGATGATTACAAATAGGTTTTGAAGAAAAACATGCCAAGTTTGGCTTGATGAAATGCAATATAAAACCAAATCCTAACACCGCTCTGTTTAGATACCAGTGGTATTCACTGGGTGACATAGATTCATACACACACAATTGACACATGGAATAAGCACGATGTCCCTATGCTTCATGTTCTTTGATAGTATAGTACAATGCAATTGTAAATGCCTTAAGAAATCAAGGTACTAATGAAAAAAAAATATTTGGTTATTAGAGAAAATAAATGAACACTAATCAATCAAAACTGTGCCATTTTACTACCCAATTAACATACAGTACACTAATGTGTTCAACAAGGTGATCTCCCAAAGTTTTTCATAGTAGTTCTTGAGGAAACTGTCAGAGGACATAATTGAGGAGAATGAGGTTTTAATGTAGATGGTTAAACACTCACTCACCTTTGGTTCACCAGTGACATTGTGTTTGTCAGCCACAACACCAAGGAAGCTAAATTGAAGTGCTTAAATGAGTTCAATGAGGCAAGTAAAGCACTTGGCATAGAGATCAATAGAAACAAAACTCAATATACGAGCAACCCATTTTGCCAATACCGTGAAATGGAACTTGAGAATCAGCCGACAGACAATGTAAATTCTTACATCTATCTTAGACAATAAATCAACAACTTATATATCCACAGAATAATAGCATTGTTTCAATGTTAATTTATATATATATATATATATGTGTGTGTGTGTGTGTGTGTGTGTGTGTGTGTGTGTAAATTAACACTGAAACAATATATATATCTTCAACAGATAGGTAACAATGAAGAAAGAACAAACATTTAAGCACTTTTATGCCTCTAGTATACTATCACAAATGGTGTGAAGCGTGGAGCATATGAAATTCAGATGCAGACAAGAATTGGGTCATGTGGGGTGCAATGGATGGACAAATGCTGAAGATCTGTCTCAGAGATTGATATAAGTAGAAATGAGGATATTTATCAATACACTGACTTCAAAGATCTCACAAAATGACATCAGAACAAATATGATGGGCAGTCAGATTGTACATTAATCTGAAATAGGAAAGGACAAAAATATGTCAGTGGCCTTACAATTATGCACACCAGTTCAGATTATATTTCACAAGGTGGAGAGATGGACTATGAAAAGAATTTGGTCCCAACTTAGTCATTTCATATATCAAGAATATCCAGACAATACAATAATAAAATGATAAAATATATCTGTATGCAAATGTACCACTTCTGAAGGTTTTAAAGTATTCATATTTTACAACTTCCCTTTATACACAAAATCCTATGAGATCTGCATTCTCTGAGATGTTATCTCAAAAAACACATACAATTTTCATTCAGGGTGTTTATTGATTTGCTGAAACTTTATATCTCTCTTATCAGCAGGTGTGATAGACACCTACAAAGGAAGATATGATGTGATGGGCTACAGCAATGCAGCAGGTTCTCAGGAATTAGGGAACACATTTCAAGGAGGGAGGCAAGAGAAGAGACAGCACAGTCCATAGTTGGACTGTGGGGAAAGAAATAATTTTAGTCACTCTCTAGAATCTCCCTCATTAGGGTTGTATAGGTTGTATAACATTCTGTCTATATCACATAAGCAAATAAAATAACTAAACTTTGGCTGGATTGTGTTATGTCGTTCTTAGCTAGATCTGACAGCAGGTCACTCTAAATAGCCCACAAAATGGAAATAAATTGGGGGTGTGGGAAGACAGATCCTTAGTCCTAGAAGACCCCTAATCAGCAAAATGTCCTCATAGGAGAAACTATCCCATTTTTTGGACCCCAATAGATTGCTGAAAAGCCAGATATTAATGGCTTTAGGGAACATAATGAGCCTAGGGGGATGGTCTGTTATTCAAAAGAAGGTAGGTAGCAGCAGAGAAGCCCCTTGAAGGCCCTCTAAATGATGTTCAACAAGAGCAGGGACACAGAATCAACTCTTCTACCTTGTCACATCAGGAAGGTACTCGGGTTATACTACACAGGATCTCAGGCCTGATGTCTTAAAGGTCTTTAGAGGTGACAAGTAGCACCTTTAATTACACCTGGAAGCCAATTGGTAACCAGTGCAGTTTTTAGAATAGAGTCATTATAGGAGTAAACACACCAATTCCCCAAATGACTTATGCTGCTGCAGTTGATACCAACTAAAGCTTTCATATGCTATTCTTTATTATTCATTTATTTTAAAATAACTCACAATGAAAAACAAAAAACAACAACTTACCAAAATAAGTATTGGAAAACCAGCAGTTTAAACACAAGGGGATTAGAATATAGAGTCAAATCATTTGAAGAAAAAAAAAACCTTGAATTATTTTTCAGCTCAGCTTGTGAATCAGAAATTCTTCATCCTCTCCGCTTAGCTGTAAGCTATGCCCTCAGCTGGCCTTCACTGGGTCTTATCCAACTCACAGAGATAGCAAGTATAAAGGGAGATAATTAAAAACAAAACAGTCAATAAGCCTACTGGAATACAGGAGGCATCAAAACTTTGCAAATTGTCACAATTTGGCTTGCCTATGACCATAATAAAGATTTGATTTTTCACAGTTTTACTTCCACAAAGTCCCCAAAGAAGTACTTTGGTGGTGCATTTTCACAAAACAACCCAGAGCCCTTACTTGGTCCAGCATTTTAAATATTGCAGTTCCCAGAAGAAACTTCAGGCCATTCAAAGAGTCTTGGTATAAGGCACTTAAACTATCTCCCACATGCCTAGGAGGTACTGTGGTCCAAAAAGGCTTTGCTTTCTTGAAATTTTAGATAGACAGTACATTTGAAGGGCAGCGAGGTAGGAAAGCTTATCATTTATCAATAAAACTGGATTCTGGAAGCTCATTTCAATTGTCTGATATCCTATTACCAATTTTATTTTGCATAGTATTAGAATTAATGCATAACAATTTATAGCACCTCTCCTCAACTATGTTGGAGCATAAAAAGAAAGTCAATGAAATGCACATTTGCTAATATAGTATTCTATGAAACCAGTACACAACTCATCTGAAACGTGACAACTTTCTTTGGAAAAGTCTAATATGTGTAAAAATAATCACCTAATTACCTTGCATTTTGTCTATAAATTAACATAATTTCATGACTAAATTGGGCATTGTTTTAATGAAATTCTATGTAGGTCATAATAATTCAAATTAAACTAAATATGGTATCATATAAATATACTGTTGCTTATAGAACTGAAGTTGGAGCATATAAATTAAATCGATAAAAGTGAACAAGACAGCAATATATGCTTTCACTGCAAGGATTCCACAGAATAGGACATATTCATTGTCATATCGCATGAAGTTCCTGAAGCTAGAGTGATGAAGGAGGTCATATTTTATTTTTGTAGTTACATAATCAAAAATGAAAATCGAACAATTGCCTGCAATTCCAAAACTGTAGGTTTTCCAGAATAGAGTGGACAACCATTTGACTGGGATGACATACTGTAAACTCTCTTGACTTGAGGAGAGGGCTGGACTGCAAGATTTCTTCCAGCTATATAATTCTATGTTCTATGTTTTGTTAGACAATTTGCATACTTGAAAAGTCCACATTTCTTGATATCTTAATTAATTTACAAATACTTGAAATATATATATTTTAACATGCAGCTATGTCAAAGCAGTTTACATGAAACTTTCTTATTGTATTAGCCTCATTTTACTATAACAGGAAATTGATATTATATTGTTTATCAGACACTGATACAGGATACTCAAGCTTGTTTCAAAGTTCACATAAGAACTGATATCATCTTCATGAAGAGAAATATTCTTAAGTGAATCAAGCACAGGTTATAAGACTTCTGTAACTTTTCAGGGATGGAAATGATCAGTCAGAGAAATGAGTTTTTCAGAACTTAGATACTGTATATGATCTGAAAAAGAAATCAAATTTCCTAGGAAAAGGTTTACTGTGGCAGGATAAGAATTTCAGCAATTACTTTTACTTCCTGCAATAGATCTATATATATAGGCAATCCCAAACAGCTATAGTTGGGTTTTTTTAAAAAAAAAATCTATTTAATGCAAAAGGAAGGATGGTTTGTTTGTTTTTTCTCTTTTGAAAAGAGAGGCCAGCTGAAAATCCATAAATTAAATCTGATCTTTACCTTTTTCAGTTGTGACCTGTTGACAAGAACATTTCCATCAAGACTTTGCATAGACAAGTCTGTCTGGTGACCATGAAATAAACCTGTGGACTCAATCCCATTATGAAAGTCCCTCCTAACAATCTAGTGGATGATGCAGACTTCCTAAAAGTGCTTGGTTAATTTCCTAATGATCTGGCTGATCCCTTTAAATGTACACCACTTTTGGCTATGACACATGGCCATGGAAGGGATGGGCATCTAAAACTATGCAGGAATAAATGCCTTGCAGGGGGAAGAGGAATTGCCAAGTGCCTTGAAAAAATTACTTGCATTCTTCAGCTCAAAACCCATCACTGAATATATTTATACTATATGACTACCTGTAGATACTAAAAAGGATGACTTTAATGGTCAAAAGGAAGATTTAGACAAACAGAAGATAAAATTGTGAAAACCTAGATTTTTTTTGGGAGGGAGTGGTGGTCCAGATCCATATCAGAAGACTCACCCCAAATTAACATGAATATAAAGGAATGAGGAATAAAAGTTCATTTCGGTTCATTCTGTTACTATAATCAATCTTTCAGACGCATCTTGTTTCTGTTTCTTGGACTAGTCTGTGTCATATATATATATACTATAAAAGAAAATAATCAAACACTGTAATAAATTAATAAAATAATATAATAGCCCCCATCCCTCACCATCACACCAACCATCCAATGGGCTCCATCCTGCTCTGGGTTCTCCAGGCCCACTGGCAGAACCAGGTCATCAGCACCTTCAGGAAGAGTGTTAGAGTGTGGGCCATTCCAATCTCTGGGGGGATGATGTTCCAGAGAGAGGGAGACACCATGGAGAAGGCCCTTCTTCTGAGTCCCAACAGGTGTATCTCCCTAGGGGATGGGACCTGCAACATTCCTTGCCTTCCTGCTCTAGTGGGTTGGATAGATGTGAACACCAAGAGATGGTCCCTCAGATAATCTGGTCCCAAGCCATGAAGGGCTTTAAAGGTGACAACCAGTACCTTGAATTGTACCTAGAAGATAATCAGCAACCAATGCAGCTCCCGCAGAAGGGGTGATACATGTGCACACCAAGGTCTGCACAAAACCATGTGGGCCACTGCATTTTGCACCAACTGGAGCTTCCGGGTGCTCTTCAAGGGCAGCCCGATGTAGAGCATATTGCAATAATCAAGACAGGAAGTGACTAGGGCATGAGTGACCGTGAGTAGTGGGACTTGGATAGGGAATGTGTGACCTTGCTTCTCCTGCTGCTCTCTCTGCAAGCTTCAGTACAATCACTCATGGTATCCTTCTGGATTGCCTGGGAAATTTAGGAATTGGGTCACTATTGTGTGATGTTTCTGTTTCATTATAACTGGGCAATTACATTCAGTAATTATTGTAGAAGAATAAAGTCCATGGCTTGGAAAGTGTTGGAGTCTGAATGGGGAGAAGAATAGACTCAAACCCAAACAAGAAGGAATTTGTTGTTCCATAAAAAAAACTTATTATCAGACAGTTCTTACTTCAACTCTTGATAGGATTGTGCTTTCCCTTGGAATAGTCCTGGGCTAGCACCACTGGTGAAAGAGTTTGTATTTTCAAGACTGCCAGTTCCAAATAGAATCTACCCTTCCAATAGACTCCAACAGAGAGGACATGTAGAAAGTCCCTACTTATCAGACAGTTTTGTGTGAGGCAAATCAGAAATAAAAGGAGGAATGCCCCTTTCCTGGATAATATTTAGAAATCTTCAGATTTTTCTGAAAGGTCTTTAGGGAAGATTAAATTGATGTTTTGAAGTGTTTTTTTCAGAGAATTGAGAAGGGTAAATGTGTAGTTCTATTTTATGATATTACCTCTAACTTGTAAATAACAAGGATTGACTGAAGTGTCATAGAATGTACTGTAAAAAAAAATACTTAAAAATTTATTCTGGGCTTTTTGCCCTCTTGTTAGTGATAAGCTCTTCATTGTGATCAGCCTCTACTTTTAAATTTTACTGCTGTCTCCTTTTAGGTGTCTGTGTATGCTCTATTCAAGTAAATTGCTTCATTAATACCACCCTTTCTTCTTTCACACATTGATTTCAATGTACTGAGTTCCCCACTGACTGCAAATGCTTAAACCCTGTAAATGCTGTAAACACTTGAATCTTCCACAAGGCTTTTACTTGTTATGTTTTTTTTTCCCTCTTGCTTGACTTTTCTCCTCTCCCTGCAGTGTACCTAATAATCTGGCTGCTATATTATGTTGTATGCCCTTTGCATAGTTTTATTAAGATGTATTAGCTGAATATAAGTATTAGCCTGTAATACTTTAGATTAACTCTTTGGGTTCTTTGTCTTAGTCTGTAAACTGTAGATTGTAGTGAATTAAGATAAGTGACTATTTCGTTATGGTTTATGCCATTATTTATCGTTAATTATAATTTCAGTTTTGTACTTGCTGAATGTATACAATCAGTCTATTTAATGTTACACTGTTCAGTTGCAACAGAACTGGTATTGTGGGAAGCCACAGCTGTTAGAATAGACTGTCATTAGGATACCCTCCTGAGGTTGAGGTAAGCAGCATAAGCCTCCTTACTACTTTAACTGTTATTTTATTACTAAATATAATAATAATTGACCCAGACCTGTAAGCAAGGAGAGACCCCTAGTTTCATTTTGTTTGCCATCTTATATATCTCGAGAATATATTTATCTTTGAATGATATTAATTTATTTGATTGTTGTGAGACAACTATAGTCACTGAGAATCCAGTGGCATATAAATGTATTATTATAGTTGGTTGCACAAGTAGCCAGGTGTTTAGACTGGCTTTGGCACTTTTATCCACCTGACAAGTCCTTTCCAGTAAGCTGGGATAGGCAGATGTTGAAGGTATCATTGAAGGATGTAAACTGTTCCGAGTAAAGCTGCAAATGTCTGGTGGTGAATTTGGCAATGCCAATGGTATTCAAGTGGTGCTCCAGTTGTTTTGGGATTGTACCACGGGTAGGCTGCTGGGGGTTTGCGGGGGTTCAGGCACACCCTTAATGAAGATTTTGTGGGAATTGCTGAACCCTCAAATCCCACTCCTGGCTGGCCCTGCCCACCACTCCTGCCCCTCCCTGCCCCTCCCAGGAGTCTCCACATGGCCCTTTGTGGATACAAGTAAGTGCAGGGCACACATGGAGACTCGGGAAGTCAGGAAAATGGGCCTCCCAGAAGTTTGGGGAGGCTGGAAGCAGGTCATTTCCAGCCTCCAGAGAGCATCCAGAGCCCAGGGGGAGGCTGTTTTTGCCCTCCCAGAGGCTCCAGGACCTCTGGACCTCAGGGAAGGAAAAAAGCCTCCCGCAGAGTAGTGCAGGAGGCTGGCCATGCCCACCCAGCAACCAGGCAGCAAACCACATGGCCACGCCCACCCAGCAACCAGGCAGCAAACTCGTTGTTGAGGTTTCTGAAGCCCATCCCTGGATTGTACCGAAGGTGCCTATTACAAAGTACCTTTGTTGGCTTTTGCCACAGCCCTCCTATTTCTATTCACAGGTCTTTCTATTTTATCTTCTCCAGTTTTTTCTTTTGTCTCCTGCTACTGCCACATCCAGTGGCAGGCTTTTTTTTTCCTTTATTTGTATTTCTTTACAATTATTAAGTTAGGGTATTATGCAGTAGATTCCTGTCTGTCCGAAGTCTAAATTCCCAGAGCACCTTGTTGTTATTATTATGATTTGTTACAGCCAAGTAGATTATTTTCCAGCTTTTAGAATTTATCTTCCCAAAAAGTTGACTTACAAAGGTGCCTTACAAGATGAATTCTAGATGTTTCTAGATTAAATTCCACCATGATTATAAAGCTAAACATTAATGTAACTGATTTATTTATTATCTGTATCCCACCTTTATTATTTTTTATAAATAACTCAAGGTGGCAAACGTATCTATTCATCTTTCCAATGCCTATTTTCCTCACAACAGCAATCCTGTGAGGTGAGTTGGATTGAGAGAGAGTGACTGGCCCAAATCACTCCGCTGGTTTTCATGCTTAAGGTGCAAGTAGAACTCATACTTTCTTGGTTTCTAGCCTTGTACTTTAACCATTAGACCAGGGGTATCAAACTCATGGCCCGTGGGCCGGATGCGTCATTGGCTGGCTCCGTCTCACCCAGTTTAGTGAAGGGGAAAAGATCCCAATAGATGATGTGACACAGCCATGACAATGTGAGTTTGACACCCCTGCACTAGACCAAATTGACTCTCAAATCAGATATTAATTTGTACTATCTGATATATCTCAGAGCAGCTTTGCAGAAGGAAATATTTGGAAGAGATGTTAACATCATGGGTTATAAAATGTTCACCTTGCCATCCTTCCAAGATCATCAGAGTGAGGTGTATTCATGCAAGTATTTCCATAAGGATCAAGACAATCAATTCACCCATTTCAGAGCAGACTCTTTTAGCCGAATAAGTATAGATCCATCGGTAGGTGATTCCACAATGAACACTTTTTATACTATGAATCCCATGCTGAAAACACTTTTCCTAGCTGCTTTTGTATCAAATGGTTTAGATAAGAGAGAAAGAGTTCCTTAGCAATGCTTTACTAGTGCCCCCTCCTCTATTGATTTAAGATGCTTCCTTTGTCCTCACTAGATGAGATGGAGATGTTTGAACAATAGGAGGAGATTGGAGTCATAACTACTTATGAAATGCTCTTGTGCTTTCCTCCTGTCCAGAAACAACACAGAAGAAGGGCTTTCAAGAAACTTTCCACACCTTACATGATTGTTCAGACTGACCTTCTCCTGACAGCCAGAAGATGTATAATAATCGGATAGAGGTCAAGGAAAACAGTGTTGTGTTAGTAGAAATGATACAAATCAGTAATTATATTGTAAATGATTCTGAGACTTGTTCTTTCATATTTTGGGGAAAAAATATAATCCAATACATTTAGTAAATTATCTAATAGCATTTTTTCCTTGCCTTAGGATGAAGGGTAGGATTGTGAATAGACAACACATGCATTTTGAATTATCCTCTCATGCTACATATTTGGATGTTGACAAATAAAAATTAGCATAAAGTTTCCAAAATTCTACAGTAACCTTTTTAAGCAAAATCGATGCAAGGAAAACTTCAGAGATTTATTTCATACACACTATTCAAGCTTCTCTCTTCCTTTCAGTTTTCATTATTGGCAGATGTGTTTAATTCATTTACAGCATACCAAACTGCCAAATTAGAACTACTTTTATTATTGATTATTTTTTTCCAAGCCTGCAATCAGATTGTTTATAAACAGGAACATAATTGCATTGAAAGGAAATGGAAAATTCCCAAATCTAAATTATAAGCTAGTACAAATAATGACTCAATTGGGAAGATCTTAGTTTTTGTTTATTTCTTAAGGGCAGTGAAGAAAACAGCCTAAGAGACAGATGGAGAACAGTAATAAATTAAGGTTCATTAAACTTTTGTTCAATGTATTCTCTTCTTTATTCATTCCCCTCCTCTCATATTAGCATTCAAGAAGCAGAAAGGCTATTAGTGATGCTATTGTAATATGAATTTAAAAAGCTGTGCACTAAATATTGATCCCTACAAATCCCAGGTTTGCCACACCAGTGGATAAAATGCTGTTCTCCCCTTCATTATTCAGTGACACCTTGAATTGCACTAAGCATTAGCAATGTCAGGACCTGTAACAATAACAAAACAACAATGCTAAGATTAGATTCACTATCAAAAGGCTCCAGAGTTCTAAACGACAATCCAGTTGATATCTTAAAAGCCGCATGGCTGATTCAGCTGTAATCTTGGCTTACAACTGAGTTAAGATCCTAATGAGATAATTGGTTTTATGGTGCTATTTTATTTTAATTATACTACTTTCTGATTGTTCTATTATGTTTAACACCATTTCATATTCTTTTGAATATGAATCCTGGGAAGGTTTAACCTGTAATATGAATCCTGGGAAGGTTTAACCTGTAAGGCATCTTCTGCACTTTTGAAGAATTGAATTAGGTTGGGTTCTAACCTACTGAAGCAAAAGGAGTTGAGTATTGAAATTCAAGAGCAAAGAACTATGCACAATCTCTCTCTCTCTCTCTCTCTCTCTCTCTCTCTCTCCCTCTCTCTCTCTTTACAACCTTGTAATCCCTTAATTCAGTATAGTCAGGGCGACCTGCATCTTCTGGCATTTAAAGGCCACATAATCCTTCCTTACTCCAACTTTACACTTTAATTTCTTTATATTGGAAATCAGTAATTAGCCCAATATGACTTTGATTGGTTGACAGGGACTACCTCCTCATAAATGAGGAAGTTGTTCCAATAATAAGATTTTAAAAAAATAAATAAATCTCACAACTATGTCCAACAACAATGCTTCACCAATAAAGGAGAATATTTGTAGCTCAGGGTTGAAATGAGGGGTCCTTAGCATTCTGTGAGCTTGGTTATTTTCTTGAAGACATTTAATTACCCAAACTAGACAACATCATCAGTGCTAGTAAGGAATAGAGTTTGCTCTCACTTTATATTCTAATCGTTTGTAAAAGTTGATGGCAGTGTTTCTTGGAGGTTCTTTGACTTGATGTTTACTGTTGACTTATTTGGCAGTTCCTTGATTGGGGTATTGTTTACTTCTTGATTGTTGGTCCGATGTTAATCTTGGAGATAATTTATGTTCATCTGGATGTTCATTGCTGGAGGACAGGTCTTTTGAACTTTTGCCACTTTTGCACAGTAAGCAGTTTATGTCTATGTGTCTTTTGATTGTCAATTTGTCAGAATGCCAGGCTTCTAGAAATTCTCTAGCATTTTTAGACTTGAATTAGTCCAGGATGTCACACTTGAAACTTTGGTTAAAGCTGTCCATATGTTGTGAAATTAAAGAGTTTTCATCATGTCTTCTGACTGCTACTTAGTGTTCATGGATGTTTTCTGCTAGTCATCTGCCTGTTTGTCCTACATATAGTAGCAGCTGTTGCAATCTTTACACTGTATGTTGTAAAGAAATGTTGTTGTTTTTCCCCTGGGGCTGCTGGGGCTTTTGGTTTACTTGGGATGTTTTGAAAGACTTTCGTTGGTTTATGTGCTATGCTGAACATGTTTCAATTGCTCAACTATCAATGCAAGTGTACTGTCACTTCCTCTCAATAGGACAAAGGACAGGATAAGGCCAGTCTCTCAGTCTAGCATTGTGGTTTCTTATATATACAGGCCAGTATTCTGAAAATACAGATTACTGAACTGGAATAAAAATGAATGGAAATGCTACTTCATTTTATTTATTTTTCCTCAGTTTCGTGTAAAGGTCCTTGCAAGCTAACAAAACTCAACCAATAACATCAGAAATAAAAAGAACAGTACAATCCATGATTTTAAAAAAAAATCAAATTAAATAGCATGAGTAGTTATTTTGCTTTACATTTAAAAAAATAACGTTTTAAATATGTTGGAATTAAATTATCTTGGGATAATTATCTTGGAATAAAATGCTTTGTTTTTCCACCATCACACTTTGATAGGTCATGACATTTTTAAGGGGGCTGTAGAGCAAATTATTTTAAATAAAATATGAGATCCATTCTACTATTACCCTTGTTCATGTGTAATGTGTATGGATGAGCAGTATTGTTACAAGCTGCATTGTGTACAATTGTTTATAGGATAATTAAAACAACTTAACAAGTAAAATAGATCTTGTGACTCTGAGCATAAGCAGTAAAAATGACATACATAATTTCACTCATCTGTATTTTGTATAAACAGATAAATCTCATGGTTAGTATCAACAGTGTGAACTTTCCTGGGAAATATAGATTCTCTTCCAAAACTTATGAAATGAAAATGATATAAACCAAGACCAAACACAACTGCTTCTTAGTAACAATTTCCAGTTGCTGTGCTTATTTGTCCCAGAAAAAAATATATTTTTTAGAATCTTAAAAAGTAATAAATACATTTATTACAGACATCAATCATTTCAATTACAGTACTTTTAATCAACTAGCATAGTTTCTAGTTACTGCAATCATACAGTTGTAACTGGGGAACCATTACTGTATTCGGTATCTACATTTGTCATGGTTTTGCAAAAGTTATGTGATGAAAAACATTGCCACACTGTGGCTTAACTATTATAATACTAAATTCGAGAAGAATACATGATGTTTTGTTTTGGAATCATATTAGGTCTTCTTTATTATACATAGCAATATTGTATTGATTCTTATATCCAACTCTCTTTTCTGTTTCTTTGTATTAAAAATGAACTATTGAAGGTGGTGAAGCCAACCCCTTGATTCACAACTGCTTTGTAAACAAGGACAGATGAGAGAAACCTTCAAAACTGAAGACAAGCAAACAAATTAAACAAACAAACAAATTTCCATATGTCTGTTAATTCAATAATAGCAGGTAGAAGAGGCAAGGGATTATAATGACTGTCATAGAAAACGTCCCATGTGCAGTTTTGTAGAACTTACGTGTGACTTTCTAAGTTTCTGTACTAAAGCTACTTATCTCTGCTTGGTGTATGTGTTGAAAGTGTACAGGAAAAGAATGGAGGGAAAATATATTTTTTGTATAGTTGTCCCAACTACTTGACAGCAACTTCCTAATAGTACTACTTCTAATACTATGAAGAACAACCTATGATTAAATAATTTAATAGAGATAATTGATCAGAAGACCATGTTTTGCTTTGATATGAGATCCAAGTTGCAACCCAGATGGGCTAGTGAACACTGACAATAAAATAGATAACCTAGCAATGTAACACAATTTACTGCAACCCAGTCCAACCCAGCCAATTTGTTAGACATCCTTTTCTAACCATAATAATACTGAAACATGAATCATAGTATCACAGTACAAAGTTAGAGTTTTTTACTTATATTACAACATCAAATGTAAGTCTGTAATTTGTCATGATGTCACAAAAATGTGTTTTGTCATTCATGGACATGTTTGTCCATCTTGCCATTTTTCTTAGTCTTGTACTCTTAATTTTAATCTATTTATTTGCGGTTTATGATGTATTTTAATGCTCCAAATAGGAAAATTGTGATTTGAATTGTCATCCAAACCAGATTTTACACATCACAACTTGACTCCACATTAATTGTTATGATTCCTTCCTGCGCTGTATCCTTACAAAGCCAAGTAATCTGTTCTTTGCTCTTGTCTGAATTGTTATCTTAGAATTGGATTAGCAATATTCATATTCATTCCTTAAATTAGGCACATTCAGAAATATGTCTCTTCTTTGTGACTGTTTGCTTAAACAATAGGGTCTCTCATTATATTGTGCTACCACAATGTTTCCATTAAAAAAAAAATCATATTATCTATTGAGTCCATTCAACTTCACAGTATCAAGTTCTAATCTAATTTTGTTTTTATAAACACTTAATAAAAATAACTGTGACAAATATGTCCCTGATGTATTTTTTAATTCTTCCACACATTTTATCTACACATTCATGTAAAATTACCATTATTGTTTACTTTATTTCTGGAAGAAATTATACTGTAAATTATACTGTTCTAAATTGTTCTAAGAGGAACAAAATATAAAATGCAGGCTATGTTGTTTCAGTATTAAACGAAGAACAATTAACTACTTTAATATATGAGTATAAAATAAATTGTGTAAGGACATGACTTTTTTTTCTCTTTCTCTCTTCTTGGTTTCAGCTTTTAAGATAAGTGTACCCAAGGGATCCTTGGTGCTTTCTCAGCTTGGTTGTTTTCTTTCAGACATTTCATTACCCAAACTAAGTAACATCATCAATGCTAGTGCACCTATAGCTGATAATACATATTGTATTTTTCTTATTATAGTTCTTTAACTGTAGTTTAAACTGTTTCTAACTGGTTTTAATGGTTGAAAGGTTATGATTTTTAGTTGCATTTTAAAAACGTAACATTCAAAGAAGGTGGGCAGCTGTATACATTCAATAAAACATTTTTTTAAAAAAGTTATATATCAGTAGATATTGAGTAGAAATGTGTTATGTTCACATTAGAATAGAATCTTTCTATTGTTGTTGAAATACTGGTTGTTTATCATTTCAGATTTCAGAGCTTCACATTATAAGAAAATTAATGCATGAATTAAAACTTGGTAATCATACGTAATATTCACTTCTTCTTCGTTCCCCAATAGAGCAAATGATATTTTAGATAATTCAGATGTATTGGAGCATGTTTAGAGAAGGGAAATTCAGTTCTGTTCAAGAGTGATGAAGGGTTAGGGTTCAAGTTATTTATCCTTGAAAAGACATGTTTGAGGGAAATATAGTAAACCACATGAAGGGATATGTCACCCACACACCCACGTACACCATTGACTATCATACCAGAAGTCAGAATATGAAATAGTGGATTTACTTTAGAATAAGGCAGATTTAAGGTGAACGTTGGGGCAGGGGGAATTGATTCCTTGCAAGATGGTGCACTTTTCTTCACTTGATTGGTTCAGGAAAGGATTGACAGACTTGTTGAGGTTTTTTTTTTCATATGAACCATGCTCTAAGTATGGAGGAAGGGGAGAATTAACAGCCTACCATTTTTTAGGCCATCAAGTCAATCGTTTGCTGGAAACACTTTCACTTATTTCCATTTCTAATCATTGCTATAATGTTACCGAAATGTCCGTGATAATGCCAGACCAGGGTGTGATTTGTCCTGCTGCTCTTGTACTTTGATCAGTTTAAGGCCAATTGTTTTGTAATACTTTTTTTTTTCCAATTAAAATTTTTGAGCAATTGGCCCTTTCGTTGAACAGACTACAAAATCTTCAATCATTTCAACATCATCTGTGCTATTAAAAAGTTAAATTTTAGCAGATATTTAACACTAATTAAGTCCAATCAGATGTGACATCTTAAATTACAGTATATAATCTCAATACGTAAACAGATTGGCTGCAGTTCAGAGCCTAACGTCTCAGTGGGGTTTTAAATCGTAGATTAAAATATCCGAGGATTCAAAATCTATGTTCAGATATTGTTATTGTGATAGGCATGCATTGTTTTATAAAAAGATTCCCAGTATATAGTTTAAATAGATAATCCCTCTTTAGCTAAACTAAGATTGATGAGGGCAGCTTTAATCTACCAGAGTTTCAATGGTATCACAGTGCTTTAATAATCTTTCCCTCTCCCCTCTCTTCTTCCCTCCCTCCCCCTCTCTCTTTCTCCCTTTCATCTATTATCAATCTATATTGAAAATTTTATTAATATTCCCCTCTTTCAGTCTTTTTTAAGCACATTCTGAAAAATTCCATTTAAATTAAAAAGAATCTTTATTTCTAATTTCAAAAGGTACCGGAGATGTTTGGGTATAAATAGGTAAGTAGTTAAATTTTGGTCCTGACACCTTGCAAGAGTACCTGAAATGTGAAAGTAGCAGGGGAAATGTTTGACTAGAATACAATTGTTCTATAATTGTTGTTTTAAAGTCTTTTAGATATTGCACTGTGAATATTGTATACCTGTAACATCGTCTGGACAGTATATGCAATATATTGACTAAAAATCACAACCTGGATACTTTAGCAACTTAGTCAGAGTTCACCACCAGTATTGATGGGTCCATTCATAGCTGGAAGCTCTGAGAACCAGTAACAATTATGCAGAAGAAGTCTAGCACTAGATGCTGGCTTTCTTGCCAGACAAAATTACTGTGAGACCCACCAGATTTATTAACTTTCCTACATATATTGACCTAGGAACTTGTTCAGATTGACCTAGGAGTCCTAGTGGACAACTCCTTAAGGATGGATGGATGGATGGATGGATGGATGGATGGATGGATGGATGGTTTGCACTTCAACCTCTCCAACAGCATTTTCTATTTTTTTAGTAGTCCCTGGAGTAGAATGACTTGTGGTTTTAATTCTGAAACTGATTAAATAATTGCTATATCTTTTCCTAGTGTAGATTCTTAATTCTGTTTGTTTTTAATGACTGTTATTCTTGCACTTCGAGCTGCATTCATTATGTTGTACACATCTAGAGTTACTATGGTGATTAACATAACTTATGAATTGATTAAATAAGATTGTATCCAGAGAGAGAGAGAGAGAGAGAAATGAAATCTTCAGGTTGAAAAACAAAATGCCCCTTATATCAAATGTTTTTAAGCATCCCAGAAGCATCTCATTGGCCATTGTTGAAAAGAAGGTGTGATGAAACCAGAAGAACTTTTACACTTCCCACAAATTTTGCACATGTTCTCACAAAAGTATGGATGCTGGCATACTTGCAGAAGTCACACTCACCAAAAGGTATATTGCAGAAGTTACACTCACCAAAAGTAATTGATGGCAGCTTTATGAGTAAGGGAATATGGATGGTAGAAAAGTGCACAACACATTGAACTAATATGGGGTTGCTATTGAAAAAGCCCATAGAGAGAATCAATTCAATGAGATCTAATCTAGGTCTGCATCATTGATTATGTATATTCGTAGCCTTGGGCTTTGTCAAAGACAAAAATACAATGCAATTCTCTAAAATGGAATGTATGAAATAATACTATTCTCTAAAGCACTAAGTAGGATGTCTTGACTGAGCTTTATATCGTCGAAATTTGATCATCAGGAACATCCAATTTTGCCTCATGGGATGCCTCTACTGAAAAGATTTAATGAGTCACTTTATGTAGTCACTTTTCATTTGCAACAGGCATTTCCATATGCTTTTCAAAAGCTCCCAAGTTAGCTTTTTCTCTCTTTGGGCTACATTAGATTTAAATGTAACATTAAGAAAGTGGGACTCTGAGACACCTAAATGTAGCCAGCCTTTGAGATTAATCTCATGTTCTGTGGTGATCTCTATACCAATTTAAAAAAAGGAATTTTGCTACAGTGCATCAATCTAAGCATGTACTTTGACTTCTTGAAATATTCAGTTGCTTGATGAATTTCTTTTATTAGTAGTATATCAATTTATTGTCCTTTCTCTAGCCTTCTGTGTTACTAAAAATACATTTTTAAAGAGTCAATTCATACAATTTCAGTGTGAAAAGACTTGAATTGAATCCTCTCTCTCTCACTCCCTCTCTCACTACCTCCTCCCTCTCTTTCTTTCTCTCTTTCTCTTTCTCTCTCTCTCTCCCCCTCTCCCTCCTCCCTCCCTCTCCCCTCCCTCTGTCTTTCTCTCTCTCTCTCAAACCTTGGAGAGCCATTAGCAATTGGAGTTAATAATCCTGGGCTAATAATCTGATTTATTCCAAGGCTCCTTTCTATGTGGCATAATTAAGCAGTTTTACATCCATAGCAACAGACACATCACTAGAAGCCAAAATCAAAAGTCTATTTTTGTTTCCTTTGGCCATGTCAGGTATTCACATTCATTGGAGAAGTCAGTGAAGCTAGGAATGGTTAGTGGAACAAGAAGAAGGGGCAAGCAAAGATACCATGGCTTGATACTATCAAAACTGATACAAGATGAGCATCCAACAACTGAAAGAAGCTGTGGTTGACAGAGTAGCATAAATGCCATTTGCCTATAAAGTCAACGAGAGTCAGACATGACTGAATGGCTAAAACAACAACATACATACATACACAGCTTTATGATAATCAGTTCTCATTTCATTTATTTTGCTGCCTGTGTTTCTGAGCAGAGAAGCATATTATTATAGCCTCTTGATTATTCACTTTTACAAATCAGTGTCTCAACATGTTGTGCATGGCTAACATGTGAGCCAGTAAAAAGAACGGTTTTACAATATGTTGCAAAAAAATTGTTTGGGCATTAGCATTATTTATAATCAATCATAAACTCTTGCAAAAGAAAACCAAAATGCTGTATACCACACAGAAAATGGAGGATTGGTTGTTTGTTTTTTTAAAGGACCACAGAAAGAACATGATTAAAAAAGAAAAAAAATTATCATCAAGTTTGTTGATTAATATCAGTTATGACTATAATCCTGCACTGGGAACTCTAAGCTCAATGTGACATGCTTCTAAATAGCCATTTAAAAATTACATAGTGGATTTGTAATCCTATATTCATTTATCTTGCATAAATCCCAGTGAACCTAATCAGGCTTCTCTCTCTCTCTTTTTTAATAGGCTTACATATAGAATTGTGTTGCTGATCCAGCTATTCTTGTTTCCATCCTTTGGTTGCCTGGAAAGATATATACTCAAGCAAACTATGCTATTGATTTATTTTTGAACTTCAGCTATTTTGCTTCTTAGTGCATATGGTAAGCTTCACATAAGCCAGAAGTTTAATTTAAATGATTCACACACACACACACACACACACACACACACACACACATGGAGGGAGGGAGGGAGGGAGGGGGAGAG
>JANHFL010002953.1:41868-52827 GCA_032468155.1 Oxyrhabdium leporinum | reverse complement strand
CAGGGCCAGCCAGGAGTGGGATTTGGGGGTTCGACAATCCCTGCAGAATCTTCACTAAGGGTACGCCCAACCCCCATGAACCCCAGCAGCCCACCCCTGGTTCAAAGATACAATGGCACTGAAAAATGTGACTTATGACCATTTTCACATTGTGACCATTGTAGCATCCTCATAGTCATATGATCAAGATTTGACTCTGGCAACTGGCACCTATTTATGACCTTTGCAGTGGCCCGGGGTCATGCGAGCATCTTTTGTAAATTTCTGACTAGCAAAGTCAACGGAGGAGCCAGATTCACTTAACAACCATGTTACTAACCTAATAACTGGAGAAATTCAATTAGCAACCGTGGCAAGAAACATTGTAAAATGGGACAGACCTCACGTAACAACTGTCTTGCTTAGCACCAAAAAATTGTGGTTGTAATTTGAGGACTACTTGTATGTGATTTGGTGAGTCTATGAAAGGAAAATTAAAAATAGCAATGGAACAATAGGCCTGTTCTGAGCCCCTCCTGAAGCTTGGATGAGTTTTGAACCCCAACTGTCCTTCCTAGAAGCTTCAGTTCTACTCCCAGTTTTGCATAGACCTCCATTAATGCTACCCTAGCATAGATGGAGACTAGATCAAGTTTTTAACAACTGTGAACAATTGTAATTTGACTTCTGAGACGTAGTGCGTTTGTGCACATGTATGTTCAATTTTTTGGGGGAAAAAAATGCATTCATTCGTTCTTTTGTGCATTCATCCTCTATTCTAGACAATCTACATGATGTTTCTTGTTGTGTGATAACCGCCTTGTTCCTACTCTGTTTTTTAAGAGATTTAAGACATCATTCCCCATTTCCCTTAAATGTTAACAAACATAGATGTCCTGGCTCGGGGCTTCTTCTGAAACACTGAAGAGACCTCAGCTGATGAAGGCCAAGAATGTTGCTCAGCTACCTCTGGGCTTCCAACTCTACCAACTTCAACATTTTCCAACTATTGTCCTTGTTCAGGAAAGAAGTTAGATTATTTCTAATGATTTGACAGGCACAGCTTATTCTGTTCCTTTGGACCAGGCATTGCTAGATTCAGTCCACTGGGTGAACTTCACATTCTACCTGAAGAGTCAGACATGCAGGTAAAGCAACCACATCTACCAGAGCGCACCCCCCTTTTTTTTTTTTGCAACATGTTGCAGAAATATTTGAAAAAAAAACAGAGAGGTCTCATCAGGTTTCAGATTTTAAAGAGAAAGTAAGCAGCACATCTGGGCTACATCTTTTCTAGAAGCAAGTGAAGTCCTAAATACAGTAGCTGATTATGTTAATGAAAAATACTTTCTGCACCCTTCAAGGGAAAAATAAACTTTCTTGGAATATTTAAAACAAGATAAATCTGAAAGCTTATTAAAATATCCCCTGCATATATAAAAAAAGCTAGTGCATCAAAAATATCATCATTGATTTCTCTCCATTTCTTTTTTTTTCATTTGATTTGTCCTGTTTCTGCATTAGTTTGTGAATTATTTTTGCGTACATTTTTCCTGATGTATACCTTTGCATATCTGTGCATTCTGAATGGATGCATTTTTATAAGCTATTTCCATTTATATATGCATTTGGGCATATTTTATTTTGGGGGCAACTTGCTATTAATTCTTAAGAATTTTGCACTATTATTCTCAGCTCAAAACTTACCATAATGCATATAATAAATGCATATTTCAGGTTAAAATGCATAATAAACATGCGTAATAAATATCAGTGTGTATATGTTTCTATATATCCTGAAAGCCTTTTTCTGTTATAGAAAACAGATGCATAACTTATTTTTACTTATACATGCCTTGAAAATGTTTTGTTTTGCTCCTTGGCCAGCATAGTTAGAAATTCTTCTCTAAAGTTGACATTATTGTTCTTGGTTAAATAAATATCCCACAATGTGTCTAAATGAATATTTCATCTTAACATGCATACAGAACTGTAAATGTCAAACTGACTGCACAAAAAAAAATGCATATATCTGGAAATATATTAAAAAAAAACATTTCCTGCTATCTAAAGTTGCATTTTGTTGCAAAGGAAAAAAAAAGGATGAAATCTACTGAAGAATAAACATGGGTGGAATTTACAGGTGCCCTCACCTGTGAATTGTTCCTCCCAGATGGAAGAGGAACAAAGAGACTGTTTCTTCCTTCAGCCTAAAATTTCCACAGCCTTTTAATGCAAACAGATTCATTTGAAATCTGGATTGATTAGAATATGGCATTTAACTCCCAGTTTAAAAAAAAAGTGAATTTTGCGACAGGCCTTTGAAGCAGGTGGAGGGTTGGGAATGAGAAAGAAAGATAATGTGGGTTTTAAGAACAGAAAGAGCACTAATTAGTATAATAACACAATGGGTCTGATGTGCTAATAAGGTCCTCAGCTCACCTGACGATTCCTCCCACACCTCAGCTGCTTCTGTATATCTTTCAAAATAGCTACTTTTAGAATCAGAGTTCTTTCTTTGTTTACTTTTGCAAGCTTTGTCGTTTGGAATTATACACAAATAACAACATTGGGCCTGACATTGTTTAGACATTGATTTTTTTTCCTTCTGCTCTTTGATGGGAATCATCTACTCATGGAATTGGAGGAGTGAAGGATTCAAGAGGGATAGACAGAACAATTTGATCAGTCTTCTTGTCCCAAAGGTGCTGTCCCAAAGAGAACTGAAGCAGCTTCTTGGATGAGACAGACAAACAGAAATTTTATTGTCTTTTTTTTTTTTTTTACTGTGGGCACATTGGCACACACTGAAGTCCAGTTGCCTCTTGAAAAAAGCACCTTTGGGACAACCTGGATGACTAAGAATCTCCATAGACGGTCAGACGTCTTGTTTAACTGAGGAAATCTGTAGCTAAAACTTCCCCTAACAGGAAACTGGTTACCCTTAGCCTCAAGGCCTCCAGTGACCATGAATGATCATTGAGAACCAGAGATGGACACCTTTTTGTGGCTTATCACAAGTGCCTGTAATTCCTCTCTGTGATGACACTGATAATGGATACTACTGACATCACAAGTATTCGGTGATTGATCTGTACGATCATACTTTTAAAAGAGTTTGCTTTCATCTTCCAAATCAGGAGTGTCAAACTTGTGTCATCACGGCAGTGTCATGTGATGTACCGTGGCTTCTTTCCCCTTCACTAAACCGGGCGTGGGTGTGGCCAGTGCATGACGCATCCAGCCCCGAGGGGCCGCACGTTTGACAGCCCTGTTCTAAATGATTCCCTTCGGGGTTGCAGAACTGTCCATAAATATCTAGTTTTCTGCAGATCGCCCCACCCATCCCCACAGATACTTGACTAATGGGTCAATGGACAACTGCCAGAAGCGCGGTGGCTTAATGTGGTGCTAGAGTCCAAGCACTGTGTGGCAGGGTGGACTCCTCTTACTTGCCTCAGCTAAGAGTCTGAAAGCATGTTCTATGCATGTAGATAGATAGGGAATATGAAGGTTTATATTCTTTGCAGTCATCTGGCCATTAGCACTCTGAAGATCAGTTGTTAGCTCTCTGAGAGCTGTTGACGCCACATGGAATTTAAATCTTTCCGTTCCCCCTCATTCTGTCAAAACTGAAGAATCTTCTTGGATGAGAAGTGAAACGTTTTCAAGGGGGAAAAAAACCCTCAAGAAAGTCCAGTTGCTTTTTGGAAAGGCACCTTTGGGACAACCATGACTGAATGGTTAAGAATCTCCATAAATATCTCCACCCGTATTTCTACATTTTACCTCTGTTTGATGTGAATTTATCGGGCTTTATGTTTTCACATTTCCTGTTTGGTAAATTTCGGAGTGCTTTCTAGCAATAAGTCGGTCAGCTAAACTTCTAATCTCTGCTTCTGAATCACCTTTTCTAGACATTTTGGGAGGAAGGTTTATATGAGCAGGAAAGTTTATGGAAAACTTGCAAACCGGTTTTTTTTAAACGCATTTAGGATTAGGAAAATGAAAAAGCCTAGTGATGCAGCAATTGGCAATCTTTCTCATTTTTAATACAGCTTCAGATGGAGAGGGAAATCACCAATTAGTCTCTCTGTATCAATTTTCCCCCCATTTTAGCCTTCACAGGAGACAATTTCAGTTCACTTAACAGAAACACCAAGTTATTCAGGGCTTTTCTTGTGCTTTGAGCTAATGAAGCCTCTCAGTTTTGAAGGGCTGCTTAATCTATGCCAAATGCACTGCAGATAATTATGGAAGAAATAATAATCCAAGAGAAAATATATATATATATATATATTTATTTACCGTAAAAAGAAATAATTGAGAAATCAATTTTGGGGATGGCTGTTATTATAAATGTAATGATTATTATTTTGTGGAGACACCAGCTTTTCGTTCATTCGTTTATGGTAATACAGTAGCTGCAATGTGCAAGTAGTTCTTGGCTTACAACAATTCATTTAGTAACCATTTGAAGTTACAACGGCACTGAAAAAAAAGTGACTTATGACCCTTTTTCAGACTTACGACCTTTGTAGCATCCCCATGGCCGTGCCGTCAAAATTCAGATGTTTAGCAGCTGACTCATAGTTATGACAGTTCCGGTGTCTTGGTTCATGTCATCACGTTTTGTGACAAGCAAAGTCAATGGGGAAGCCAGATTCACTTAACAACCATGTTACTAACTTAACAACTGCAGTGATTCACTTAACAAATGTGGTAAGAAAGGTTGTCAAATGGGGCAAAATTCAATTAACAAATGTCTTGCTTAGCAACAAAAATGTTGGGCTCAATTGTGGTTGTAAGTCAAGGACTATCTGTATTTATCATAAATTGTATTTATGATATTGTGTATCATAAATGTCTATGTAAACAGTTTCAGGTAATTTTACTTGGGAGAAAAGGAAGGGCTTAAAGCTTGATGACAATTGTTTGTGAGTCCTATTAGCATAATATTTAATAATGCTATAAATGTTCCCCTTTGAATAGTATATTATATTGAAATAAAAATTACTGAAACAATGAAGAATATTTTGTAGTGAATATTTTGGTCTGGTACATTAACTTCCTTTCATTCCCAAAGGACTGATACACAGCAGTTTTTAAAAGCCATCTGGAATTTTACTTTTATCCACAAAAAATATTTTCCAACTTAAAGTACTACTGTGATCATATGTTGCCTGGTAATACTGTATGAGAGAACATGTTTTCTTTCCTTAAAAAAATAATACCAAACCTTAATTTCACTTAAAATAGCAAAGTAGGTATGTCACTTATCTTTGGGTCTTACATAGAAACTTAATCAAACAGGAGAAAAGTGATTTAATGGTAACTAATTTCAATTAGAAAGCGTGTTTCAATATCCCAATGAAGAACTAAAAACTAGTAGTTGAATCTCTCCACTATGTTATCTACTGATATTGTTCTTTATCAAATTTGTTTGGGCATGCAACTTTCTGTCTCATTTCTAATGTGGTTGTCAGATTTTCAATAAAGGAAAATAAACAAATTCTAGTTGTCCATTATATTGAGATCATATCATTGAATAGCGATTTTGAATGTTTTGGATATGACTTGAACACCGATGGAACACATCTGGATCAATTTTTAAGATATTCAATTTTTCTAATTTTTAATTGCGTTTAGTACTTTAAAAAAACCTTTTTATTACATTATAAGCCACCTATAGTTACTATATCGGTGATATGGGTGGCATAGAAATGAAATTATATAAATAAATAATATTTATATTATCGCACAATATGCCGTATGTTAAATAAAGAAATAAATAAAAAATATTGGAAGTGAAGTAAAGAATTGTTCAATTCAAGACAGAAGGAAATTATTGGCTTCCTTTAAAATACAGATGTGTGAAAAAAGACCAGCCACAAAGCTTTGAATGCAAACTTTTCTTCTGCAGTTACAATGAATTTTCAATCCACATCCATTTTTTCTAAGATAAACAACTACTCATGTGAGTCCATACATGAATCATATTAAATCCCCATCAACTTGACTGGAAAGAGTGAAAGTTAGGATGCTAATTCAGGTAGTTAAACTGTATGAAACAATTACTAGCTGGAAAAAAACATAAAGATATACCTAGAATTAAGTTGATACCAATGATTCAGAAAATAGGTACATTTGCATGCGAAACAGTATATATGTTAAGGGTGATGCAAGTTATAACCAACATTTCTGGTGCGGAATGGGACAACTCGCCACAGCCAACTTGCTGCAGGACCACTCACCACAGGACAATTTAACAATTCAATTTAATTATTTATAAATAAATTAAAAATATTTTATTTTTTGTCATTCACATTTCATTTTGTCCTTCCTTTTGCATCTGTTCTTTAATTATTGTATTCCATCATTTCTTTGTCATTAGTGTAATTCTTATTTGGCAGTGAGTTATCCCCGTGGCAAGTTGGCCATGGCAAGTTGGCCGTGGCAAATGATCTTAGTCTCCTTCTGGTGAATGTGGCTGGAGAAAGCTTATATGCGTTTAGGGTGGGAAACACCAGATCTGAAAAGCATGTGGATAGAATATCCGAAAGTTCACTGGTGCAAAAAGTTTGTTCAGTTATGAATGTTCATAAAAGATTTTGCACATATTGGACTCTTCAAGAGTTCTTTTTATTTAAAGAACTGTACACTGCATAAAAAGTTTACTGTGCAAGGGATATGTTTAGAGTTGTTGAATCGTTCAGAACTGTTCTCATGTTGATGAGAAACAGTTTTCCAACTCTGCCCCATAATCTTTTGATCTCATACTTGATATATGTGCATCAAGTAGCAAGTTTACTTTGCCACAGTAGAAAAATGTGTCACAGTTGGAATGTAAACTTAATCTCTTTTTAGATAAGAAGATATTTTAGTTTGATACTACCTTCAGTTTTTAAAAGTCACTCCAGCTCAAGATGGTGCCAAGAGTAACTGGATATACTACAGAAATACACCTCTGAAAAATTGAACAAAAATTCTCTTGATTCAGTTAAACTACATGTAAAGTGAGTAACAGCAAAACCAGTCAGGCTGACATATTAATCCACAAACAAATATAAGGTTAACTATTAATGTATTTCCTTTTAGAGAAAAACAAAACAAAATTTTGATCAAGATTTTTTTTTAGTTCATGAATCATTATTTCTGTTTGGATCCTGTGACATATTAAGCAATACAGAATGGAAGATTCCAGGGCTCAGAAATCTCACTCAACTGTTAGTTCAGGAAGAAAAAAAATATAGGTGGATACTATAAACCCCCCTCTCCCTCCCTCCCTCTCTGTGTGTCTCTCTGTGTGTGCGCGCATGTGTGTGTTGTTATTGCATTTTTATTTGGTGTGCTGTCTCTTCTTTTAATATCCTCTATGTTTAGCACCATAGTACTCATCCAATACATCCATACACATAGTTTCTGACTGTGTAGTCACCACCATCAAGCACCATATGTGCACACAAAGGCGTGCTAGTAAAGAACTGTGGGATGAAGGAATGATAGAAGAGGATATCATTATTGGAGTCATGCTCTTGTTCTGTCTCTTCCACTGCTTACGGACAGAGAGAACAGGACACAATAGATTCATCCACAGCTTGCTAGTGAAGTGTTTCCATGATACAGGTGGTGCTCAAGGTATGACCCTGATGGAGCCTGCCCATTAGGGTCATAAGTCAAAATTGCCCTACAATGTCATTTTATGGCATTTTTTTTACTATACTCATTAGGCTAATCAGCCGGGACATTAAATGCTATTTGTTTCCATTCGTTAAACGACCTCCGCCATCATTAAATGAACTAAGAGGCTGGAGAATTTGCAGGGCTCCTCGGGTGGAGTCTCTGGAGAGAACACTGCTTGTCCACCCATCCGCTATTCTGTCAAGGACAGATGACCTTCCACCTCTGAACTGCAGCGCAAATGCCCGGATTTAAATTCGGGTGTGTGTGGGATTAATTTGGCTGCAGTGGAGCCTCTGGAGGCAACTGCTTCCACTTGCCCGTCAGCTGCTTTACAAGCAATCTACAGTAGCACACACTAATCCGCAAAGCAAAGCAAAAGCAAGCAAACACAGTGCAGTAGAATGCAAAGGAATTTTCTGCAAGCAATCTCAAATTACATGCAAAAAACCCCCAGTACAGTAGAATACAAAGGAACATTACAGTACTAAATATGTTTTCTGTAGACACTGGATAGTATTTCTGCAAGCAATTTGAAGGCAAATGCAAACAAACACTGTAAGGAAAAAAAACTTTACTTTGTAAAGTACTTCAAACCAGCATAGTAGTTTACAAAGTAATTACAAACAAGCACAACAGTTTCTCAAGTATTTACAAACAATCACAGTACTTTAATGAAAAATAAAAAAAAATAAATTACTTACAAAGACAACTACTACAATGCTCCAGTCTTTAAAGCAAAAAAGCAAGTCCAGCTGCAAAGCCCCTGGATCTTGATTGGTCATATGCATGAGGGGAGAAATGTGCCAACCTCAGAAGTTGCAGGTGACAAAGGGCAGTCAGAGGACTAAAAATGGCCACTGCTTCAGGACTGATTGAGTCCAGATCACATGAGTGCAGAGGCCTTGTTGTTTGCAATTTCAAACCCTTCTTATAAGTACATTTTGGGACGCATTTGTAACTTTGAACAATCATTAAACGTCAATTCGTACCTTGAGGATTAAGGGGCTTCTTTCTAGGCTCCCTATGAACTTTTCCTGCTATTCATTCTTTAGAATAGAAGTTCTGAACTTATAAAAGGTCATCAGAGATCTAAATCTGGTACAAATGTATGTGATTTTACCATTTAATTTTTTTTTTCAGAATGAATGCTTATATCATCTTGGGGGTCCCACAGTTTTAAAGGAATCCCATCTGTCACGGTATCCACAGGTTCCAAATTGCTGGAGTTTTGTTAATGTGGTGTTCCTCAGCAGCTTAAGATTATTTTATTATTTTCTATTTTATTTGTTACATTTATAAAAGATGATTTGTTGGGAAGTGTTGGAAGAAATGTCCATCTGGGTTCAGTTCCAAATGGGGAGAAAGACACTGGAAACATGGAAGCTGTTTGGAAAGATGGTTTAATGGTGGACAGGACCACATGGTTTGAGGTCCTGGGCAATAGAGCACATGGGTGAGAGAGATCAACTCTTTCTTTCTCGGTATTCCCCACCCCCTCCTCTAAAGTAGTCACTGCCACAAACTGAGCACCAAAGTAAATCGACAATAAGTGCCTCGGTATATTGCCCTACCGGCAGGAAAACTATTTTTTTTCTGATGCAGGAATTCGTTTAAATATTTTTTCAAGAAAGGCTGAAATCATAATTTCGTAGCTCTATCCTTTTACTGCGTTGTTCTGCCGTTCTTACTTCATCTTCACAAAGAAACATACCGGCACAACAATAGGCTAGTAAATAGATCTCGCCTTCTCTAAGAGACGAGATGCCAATAATACAGCGCCAGGTTCCGAAAGAAAGAGCATAAAAGCGAGGGCGCATGCGCACGCAACTCGTTCACGGGAAGCCTTGCAGGAGTTGCGTCGCAAAGATGGTCTTTCAATGTGCGAGCGCATACTCAGGCATAGATTTAGTCCAGGCGTGAGAACGAAAGGATGATTTAGAAAAGGAAACAGGCCATAATTTTGCGCAAGCGCAGGAAAACGCTGGAGGCTCTGGACGGCGAGTCGTTCAAAAAAAGTGACGCTACTAAATTGAGCTTGGCTGAGCGAGGGGTGGGGGTGGGTGTAGGCGCGCCGCGCGCCGAAAAAAGAAGATAAAGGCGGGTTCTCCGTGGACTGAGTGGCGCTTCTGGCGTGTGGCTGGATAACGGTGGTTGGACCTGGACGCAACTTCCAGAGGACGGGTTGTGGAGGAGAACCAGCAAAACAGCTCTTTGATTTCGTTCTTGCTGTTCTTCGGCTCAGCCTTCTTGTCTTGCCCGGCGTTGTCTCAGGGAGCATGAAAGTTCCGCCTTCGCCCCAGCCCCGAAACAGCGGCTCTAGCCACTTCCTACTTCCTCTGGCCAGGAGAAACAGCCGCTATTGCTCACTGCGGTGAGAAGTGAGGTGGCCGGCGGCACCTGAAGTCGAGGAGGCACAGGCTCTATCTGCGGCGTTCTTTGCCCCGTCGTGAGGCAAAGCCTTCTATCTGCTGTCTCCACCGGTCCTGCTGTTGAGCCTCGTTGAAGGGACTCTACAAAAGCGAAACCCGAAAAGATAATCGTCACCCTCATTTACTTCTACAACTAAACTTTCTCTAGCTGTAGAGTATTTTCTTCCCCCAGAGCTTGCATTACAATCCCTGGATACCTTGTACGGAATTTGTATGCTTCGGCTCATGATGACTTAATCTTTTGTTCCTCAAAGACTGGTGTTAGTTTATACGTTGTCTTCGGTGAAGGAAGGAAAACAAGACATTCCTCCACCCCATTACTGATGGGCAGAAAACTTTCCTTAATCTACTTTATTACAGTTTCTTGGGAAATTGTGATCCCTTTCATCATACATTAGCAACACAGAATTATCAAAACCAGGAAAATTCGGGTCTAATATACAATGGAGCATGGCAAAATGGATTATTTCTGTGAACAAGTACAACAAAAAGATGTGGGCCGCAGGTTTCAAGTTGGCCAGGAATTTCTGGAATATTTGAATGATCCCAGGATTTCTATTGATCTTGAGCAGGATCAGCAGCGCCTTGATAAAGTAATCAATGAATTAACAGGATGGGTTAACTCTAGTAATTATAAGGTAATAATTGTGCCTGATATAGATGTAATTCTGATTCTTATTAGGTATTTCAGTGTAATTGTTCAAAAATTGGATTTTTGTCATAGTGTTCATTTCAACGACTTTTATCATTATATGACCCCTTTATTCGTTGAAATAACAATTTTTCTTTTCGCCACTAGTCTATGCTATTGTATAAAGATCAGGATATCTTTAGCTTCACTTCTAATGCTAAATGCAATTCATCTGGG
>JANHFL010002952.1:118675-128804 GCA_032468155.1 Oxyrhabdium leporinum | reverse complement strand
TAAGCTGTAAACCGCCCCGAGTCTTCGGAATGGGGCGGTATATAAATGTAAAAATAAAATAAAATAAAAAATAAATGTCAGCACTGTCCCAAACACCACTAGGTAGAGTTTGAATTTGCTGCATCCAAAGCCAAGATAAATTTGTCTCTCGGTTAAGATCTTGTTCAGAGTTCCTTTCCAACTGTTCCTCTTTATTTATTTATTTTTTAAAAAATCAAATATACTGTCAACCCTAACCCTCAACAGTTTCCAATCAAGTATAAAACCGAAACTTGAACAAGAGGCATTAAAATTACGCAATGAAATCCTGTTTGTTTGTTTTTCAAATTAGTGTTTTGGGTTAGGACCTGCAGTTCTCCAGAGAATGCATTCCAAGGAACTCATGGCTGTTTAAATTCTATCCTGAAGTAGAGCTTGCTTGCTCCACAGTTATTGATTTTCTTACTGGGACTTTGCAACGGTGAAATCTAAAGTTCTGTAAAGTTTCTCTATACTTTTCAAACAGATCCTTAGAATCAGATCATAAGTATATAGTCTGAAGTGTTTTAAATTACTGTCTTTCTATTTTTAAAGAAGCAAACAAACCTGTTTTCTGCATAACTCTCTGGTTTATGTGGCTTATATCCAATCTATTTACTGTCACTTTCTTAGATCATTCATGGTTTCTTCCATGGCTACGCGGGAAATTCCTGAATTACAACAGTTCATTTAGTGACTGTTCAAAGTGACAACAGCACTGAAAACAGTGACTTATGGCCATTTTCACAGTTACAACCTCTGCACCATCCCCATGCTCATGTGATCAAAATTCAGATGCTTGGCAACTGGTTCATACTTATGACCATTGCCGTGTCCCAAGGTCATGTGAGCACCTTTTGCAACCTTCTGACAAGCAAAGTCAACGGGGAAGCCAGATTCACTTAACAACCAAGTTACTAACTTATCAACTGCAGTGAATCACTTAACAAGCGTGACAAGAAAGGTCGTAAAATGGGGCAAAACTCACTTAATAAATGTCTCACTTAATAACATAAATGTTGGGTTCCATTGTGGTTATAAGCCAAGGGCTTATGCTTGACATCAGTGCTCAAGCCTCAACCATGGTGGCATAAATTGCCACCAGAATTAAAGGAAACTTGTTTCAGAGCATACTTCTTTTTACTAGTCCTTTTAATGACACTTTGTCTTTATTATTACATTATTATTACTGGAAGTGTACTCTCTCTCTCTCTCTCTCTTTTTTAGCATGCCACCATTAAGAGGCTAAGAAACATGTAAATTTTCTAAAAGAGCAAATAAGCATTCTTATATGTGTGATAAAAAATAGCCATGTTTGAATGCATGCATTTTCAACTGAGCATTGTAGAAGGCCATTTATTATCAACAGGAAGAAATATATATGTGTGTGTGTGTGTGTGTGTGTGTGTGTGTGTGTGTGTTATTGTATTTATGATGATATTTAGCCAAAGAGCCTCCCACCCCACACCTCTTTCTAAACCAATAAGAGAGAATACAAGGGATGCATTCTTCAAAACGATGCACCATATAGATTTCTGCCAGAAAGTCTAAGCATGCTAAATTCTCTAGGCGTGACATTTTCAAACAAAGAAAATTTGGAAGTTCAGTAACAATTCAGCATGGGGTCCCGCATCTTTTGTCTTTCTGAGCCTCTTCTATTTAGATGAACATGGTTGCAAGTTGTTTGCTACAAATTGTTAAATCATCACTTAGTTTTCTCTCCCTTCCCTTCCTAAAGTTGAATTATAAATTTAGAATCTTCCTTCTTTCAATTCATCATTTCCTTTCAACCCGGTAAAAGTTTCTCTTAACACTTTAGACCGGAGATATATAAAAAGGCACACTAGACTGCACAGCTTCATTTTATTTTGGACATTGTAATAAAGTTTTGATTTACTCATTGTACGGGCACGTTCAGCATGAGATGGCCTAGTTCAGAATGTAATCTTGAGTTTTAAATAAGTAAATTTAATAGTGGCACCACAAAATACCATGATGTTCTATTAAAGGTTGTGTTTTTAACTTTTTGAATTATGGGATCCAAATTATTTATTGTGTGAAGAGTTTGCTTTTATTCTAAAATGCAAATGATGCAGATGTTTTAATGACAGGTGTTCTCAGTGTTTTAATCAAGAGCATTAGGAGTAAATGGTAAAATGTAAAACTGTTAGGACTGTGAAGTGCTTCCATCATCAAAATGGGTTTGGGAGGTCATGAGGATGTGAATTCAGTATCCTACATGGCATGGATAACAGGATATCTGAGGAACTGTCTCTTTCTGATGGGAAAAGCCCACCCCACTCGTACCAGCAGAAGACATCTGCTATAGATTCCATCTGCTAAGGAATTGAAGCAGACGGGTTAAGGAGAAGGGCCTTTTCTGCTATCTCCCCTATCTCTGTGGAACATGGAGATGAGAACTGCCAACTGCCTTCTGCCTTCTGGAAGGGTATCAAAGCCTGGCTTTGCCAACTGGCCTGGGGTTCCAAGTGGGGCACTCATCACTTGGAGGTGGTTGATGGGGTGAGAAGACCTCCTCCCCGCCCCGTCTGGCTCTTAGTTTTCTTAGTTCGTACTTCCATACTTGCAAGATTTACTGTAACCTTTTAATAAATTTAGTATTAGGATTCATGACTTTAGTTTTGTGGTCTGGACTACCTCAAATGGCTGACATCAATCTTGCAAGTCTGAAAATCTCTCCCCCCCCCCCTTTATCGTCATGAGAACTGTATGAGTATCAAATCTAAGAAACTTTCTGAAATTACCTTTCGGCCTTGGACTCAGATTTCTTAGCTGTTGTCTTGATTGTGGCTTTTCCCCTTTGTTGCTCAAGGTTATTCCTACTTCAGATTACTGTACAGTTTGGCTCTTGGGAGTGGTCAGAAACATTCTCCAGATACATCATGATTTATGGTTTGGATATTCTTGGTGTTTTACAGTGGAGAGGTTGCAGTCATGCCAAATGGACCAAATTTTCAATCTTACATCAGTTAATACACTGAATATGATTAACAACTGTTCTTGGAACAGGAATTTGAATGTCCAGGTAATTCCATTCATTCACACTCAGATGCTGTATAAACAGTATCACTCAAACAAAGCTTAATTGAACACATTGGACCAATCTTTCAGGTGTTCATTCCATTCCATTCCATTCCAGTTTCTCAAACAAGGTTCTGTGGAATTTTAGTATGCCATGAGATACTAAGCCCCCTCCTTCAAATATAATACATTTATTCCAAAACAACCAGTTTTCTAGGGTTCTGGGATCAAAGTTTCCAGGGGAAACCCCTTGCTTTAATCCTTGGGTTACTATCTAAGATTGAAACAATTTTGGTGAAACAGTTGTAAAAACAAGGTAGCTGTTCCCCTTCCATAAAGATAATTATGGCTGCTGTTGCATAAATATAAAACTTGGCTTTTTGTTGGGCCAGTTCCTATGGGCCATTGAGAAATGCAAGTAGTGTCTCAATTTCTTTCAGCTTGGTTTGCATGAACGGTAGTAAAGGTTGGATATGGGTTTTAATCTGAATTGACCATTGTTTTCTATGCCTCATAAGTAGGAGCCTTGACTGGGCTTATGAGCCAAAACTAAGCCAGCTACATGACCCTGTGTGTGAGAGAGAGAGAGACAGTCAGCCATAGCTGTTTAATAATCTTCTAAAAGCTTCAACTTCATGCAACCGATCGCCTTTCTTCTTCTACAGTGGGTTGTGGTCGTTTCTAGAGAATAAGCCTGAGCAACAAAAGGACACAGAAAATCATTCTGTGTGCAATTCCTTGGAGGATATCCAGGACGGAACATCTTTCTTGATTGAAAACCTGTTTTGCTTTGTTTATAAATTAGTTGTCTTTTGTGGCTGGCAGGGGCTGAACAGATTTTTTTTTCCCCTCTTCAGTTTCCCTTGGGCTTCTGTGATGTTTTTGTTGCTTTATCCTTTATTAGTTGTTTATTCTTACCTCTTAAGTCACACTGATAAGTGTTTAGAATGGGGTGGCACAGTCTAAAAATCAAACTGACTGGGGTCTTTTGTTGTGATTGCTTTGTTTCCCTTTTGAACAAGAAATACGTGAGATTTCCCTTCTCACCCTTTTCTTCCTGTGATAGATAACTGTTTAAGCCTCATTTAAGTTTGCATTTATTTTATTACGATATTTGCAAGAGATGGATTCCTCTCCCTCCTGTATAACAAGCCACAGTAGACTGTTTTCTCTTTGGAATTACCCTGATGTTTAGGAAGGACAGAGAACTCGTCTAGTTGGGGGATTGTTTTGTGTTTTAAGAAGCAACTATAACACAGCACCGTGAACTAGAGGCCCAACCTATCCATGGCTATTAATCATCACCGTCCATTATTTACGGAAGGTTCCTTCATTGTTTCATAAAGGTATCTAGAGGGTCAATTAGAGACAACAGACAGGATTTTTCAAAGACACAAGAGGGTCAATTAAGCCTCCTTGTAATTTTCTGCTTTAACAGCAAATGCCAGCCTATCACGCAACAGATATAGTGAAATTTAGAAATAAACAAGATGCTTCTTTTCTTCTTCTTTTCTTTTTTTTAGTTTCAGGGACGGGGGTGGTGGTGGAGGAGAGAAGCAGATGTCAGTGCAGTGGTGACATATGGTTTACTGTCAAACCATGGTCAAAGGGAAAAAAAAAGAAAAGAATGATTTTTAGCATTGCAGCCAACCAAGTGCAAAGTTCCTTTAAGGGTCAGGCACCTTTGGGAGCTGCAAGCGAATATTGAGACGGAAGATTCTGCTTCTACTTTGGAAGTACTTCATTTATTTAGGAGTCCTGCTTGCCCACAGTAGCCCTTCTGCACATGCTCTGACCAAAGATTCAATACCTTAAGCACTTTTATGGTACAACTTCCATTTATTTTCATCCTGGACAATTAAGTTTAATAGTATTTTGAATGCAGCACTCAGTAATAGTAGTTAGGAGATTATCTTTAAAACAATCTGATTTCAAAGTCTACTCAAGTCAGTTCAGGGCCATTTTGCAAGCAGAAAGTCCAAGAGGTTTCAAACTTTGGCATCCTCAAGAAGACTCAAATCTCAGTTTTTTAAAGATTTTTTTTTTTTGCTATATAGCAGAACTATAAACTAATCAAGAAGAGAAGCAACCTAGACGAAGGAGAAATTTCCTGACAGTGAGAACAATTAATCAGTGGAACGGCTTGTCTCCAGAAATTGTGGGTGCTTCATCACTGGAGGATTTTAAGAAGAGTCTGGCCAGCTGCTTTTCTGGAATATTATAGAGTCTCCTGCTTGAGCAGGGGTTGGACTAGAAGATCTCCATGGTCCCTTCCAACTCTCTTATTCTGTTATTCTGTTATATATAATAGCTGTCTTCCATATGGTAGTTAACCATGCTGTGGTTTGTCTAGTGTTGGCTTAGAGCCTTCATGGGCCTTCATTGCCATCTTTGAAGCATAGTTTATAGAATAAGTCTGCACAACATATGAAACTTAGTTCGTTTTGTTCCCTCTTGTTACTCTTCGTTTCTTTGCCAACATCTTATTTTCTGGGAAGAATCTAGCAGTCCAGGTTGTGTGTTATGGTTGTCCATTCATTGCACAATGAGTGAACTATGACATTTGATATATATATTATGGAGTAGTTTGGTCTAATGGTTAAGGCAAAAGTGGGAAACCATGAGTTCAAGTCCCAGCTTAGCTATGAAAACCAGTTGGATGACTTTGGGTCAATAACTCACTCTCAGATCAGCCCTCCTCACAGGGTTGTTGTCATGGGGAAAATGGGAGGAGGAAGGTATGTAGGATAACTCACCTCCTTTATTGTAAAAAAAATAATAAAGACAGGATATAAATAAGTAAATAAATAAATAATCAAATAGTCATCTCTTCTCAACTTAATCTGAAGGATACTATATCCCAAGGATACAGTTTATGTAGTGCATGAATGTGAACTCAGAGCTTTTTGAACAGAGTATAACATTAATTTGAGGCAACTAATTTTATATATTCATATTCCATTTCACTTCCAAGCAACTCTGGGAAATATTGTCCTTCCACCCCATATGTTAATCTCGGAGCAAACCTACAGGGTAGAGTCAAATTGATGGGTGATGATTACCCATAGTCACCTAATGAATTTACAACCCAAGTAGAGCTTCCAATACTGTGCTTCCTACTGCTAACCATGATGGATTCAGATAATGTGGGGTGGAAGGATTCTTTTTGCAAAGGATGGTTGGTTCTATGCCATTTTCCTTCCATCATGGAATTCAGGTTGCTGTGTTTGGAGACAGCTCTCAGGGATAAAGAATCAGGAGTGCAAGCTAAGTTCTAGTTAAGCTAATTTGTTGCTTGTGCCTATACATAAGAATCTAGTCAACTAACAGGTCAGCTTTCAAATTGGCACTAGATAAGAGTCAAAGGAATTCAAGAGGGGTTGGACTTGGACCTCTTGTGGGAATGTAGTGACTCCACACCGATTCCTCTCTTGACTCTACCTCTACTTCTCCTACAACAGCCAACTGCAAACCTAACTCTAACCTTTCCATATACTGTAGAGTCTCGTGTTAGTTTAATTCCACATCTTCCACATTATGTGTTTTTAATCTGTATCCTGAGTTTAAAAATCACCAGATGAATTTGTGCACTGCATTATCATTGTTTTCTGAGGCTGTTTGTGCATAGCCAGAATAGCATCTTGGGGTTCAACTCTCCATCCGCCCCGTCGCCCTTCCTGAACATTGCAGGGGCCTTGACATGAACTATAAAATGAGCTATGCTTTCCAAATGTAGATCAGCACTTTTCATTTCATCCCATTATTCGTTTGTTCTGGTCGGGGAAAAGAGAACTGCTTTAAACAGGCATAAAATACCTTTCCTAGTATGAAAATTGCCCCGCATGTGTGCATTATTATCCTATTATGTCTGTTCAATACGTGTTTTAAATTTCCGCCGGCCTCTATCTCTCTGTTGCTGCTTTGTTTCTTTAGACAAGCCCAGAGGGAAAAAAAATTCAACAGGATTTCTTAAAAAGAAGGTTTGTACAACCTGTGCCTCTAATTCTTTATGAATGTAACATATTCCGTGCCAAAGTTTTATTTTTCCATCAGCTTGAAAAGATACACACGGGTTTTTCTATACAAATTGGACTTTAAAGTTTTAAGTATTCTTCAAAATCTCTCGCACAAGCCTCTCTCACAGCGAACATCAGTGATGTGATCCTTATTGCCCTCTGAAGCACCTTATTTTCTCTACTGGTTTGGCAGAGGCTTCTAACTAATTATTTAAGGCCGCACTCTGCTTTCCGTTGCTGGCTTGCAAGTTGCTGAGTCTCTTAAGAGAGTTGTGTGCGTGTATCCCAGAGAACCAAACTCGGATGCTTGGGTGTGAAATTATAGCAGCCACGGACAGAGGAGTCCCTAGCACATTCATCTTACTGACCACAAACATTGGGAAACAATATTAATTCCAATTCTCGGTTCTTTTTCAATTTGTCTTTCGTGGCAGACGATGCGTAATGGAAGCACTTCTAGACTGCCATATCTTTTTATCTTTACATTATGGTGTCTTCTTCAGTTATTTTCTGAAGCTCCGGTGGTAGGAAATAACAATTTTGAAGTAACTTTTGAAACAGAATCCAAAGAGATTTACGGGGATTCTTCCTGGACTGTAAATGATCCCCCTTACAAGGGAAATTGCCTTATGGAAGGTCAAAAGATTCCTTGGTTAAGCCTTTTTATCATCTCCGATGACCTGGCTACAGCCCTTGAGATCTCCATTATATATCCGGTTTCCCTCATTTTTCAGGAACTGTTCTATAGCTAACCTGTCTGTCCGTAAATTACTGAATTGTGTACTCCATCCACAATGTTGGTTTTGGAAGATACCTTGTTAAAACTTTAAAGCTTCATGTTTTACTCTTTAGGCTTCTCAACTCTTTCTCTGCATTTCTCAAAGTTATATTTTGGAAAGTTTTGTTGTTTTTTTTCCCATGGCATTCATTCATTATTGTTTTGTCTCATCACACTGTTTGTTCGTTCTTGTTCACACCTGTCACATTACAGATACTGATGCTACTGAAGTGTGTTTTGGATTGCTGATGGGTATTAAACATTAGCACAATCTTATTTTTCTGTCTCCTAAGATCTTACAGAGATGAAATATTCATACCTTTAACAAAAAATGGATTAAAAGTAGAATATGTGTGGCAATTTGTGTCTCTGTTAGAATAGGCTAGAGTCAGTTTGGTGTAGTGGTGAAGGCATCGTGTTAGAAACTGGGAGACGATAAACTCCTGTTAGGCAAATAGCTAGCTGGGTGACCTTGGGCAGTCACTTTCTCTCAGCCACAGGAAGGAGGAAATGGCAACCAATTCTGCCAAGAAAACTGCATGAAATTGTCCAGAAAATTGTACATGATTGAACAGAACAAAAATAAATAATGGGATGGAGAAAGAAACAAAGGTAGCATCCAACATTGGTCCTTTGGTTGCTAGTGTCTCCACCCTTCCTTAAGAGACTCCAGGATCCCCTCCAACCTTGCTAAAAGTCTAAAGCTCCATGTGGTCCATGGGAAATGCTCTTCAACCCTGGCATGATACTAATATCTTTTTTAAAAAACAGTTTATTTATACATTTTCAGTTTACGTACATAAATGCTTTGTGAACAGTGTTTTGTCTGGATCCATTTGCTTACATAATAGTTCTTTCCCCCGCTCTTAATTTCTACCTCTATTATTCAACCATTTGTAGAACAGGTCTCATGTTCGAAAATACTCTGTATCTTCTTTTTCTTTTATCTTTAACGTCAATCTGTCTATTTCTGCACAATCTAATAATTAATATCTTAATGTCCTATTGTTAGCTATTGTAGCAGGAGATCTGTGGTAGCCTATGGTAGATGCATCTGATGAAGCAAACCATAGCTCATGAAAATTCATGCCTTTTAATAAAATGTGGTTAGTCAGAATAGGTGCTACCGGACCCATTCTAAAATCTTATGTGATATCGCTTTGCTCTTTGGATCATTAAGAATAATATACTTGCCTTGTCAGACTGTTGTCTGAGCTGATATCAAAGGAGAAGAATTCTACTCTAAAAATCCAAAGAAAAGATCTAGAACAAGAGAGCAGCATTATAATGCAATTTGTGCTCTTATTTTTAAGCACAATTAAGCTGGTCAGCCCCAAACTCAGGCAGCATGGCTACTGGTCCATATGTAATATGAACCCCAACTGCTGGCTGAATTCAAGAAATATATCTAAATACACTACATATATAGTAAGTTATGTGAGCAGCTAATATCTGTGGGAGGAATTCTGATTACTATAACCAATATGGTTACAAAATTGGTGTTAAAGATTTACCTATCATTTGTCTACCTATCTGTCTATAAATCCAGACACTAAGCCCAATATTTCTGGAAGCATGTTTGTATAATCAATGTGATTACCTGAGGAAATAAATCATAATTTTAAATTCAGATGCATTATTTTTATAAATCACTTTGGCAGAGCTTCCCTTTTCTCGGCTTCTTGTGATGTAGGGAATAACTGTCCTTATTATGCTTCGGTTTAGGTATTATGATCCTTAACCTGCACCTAAAGCTGAACAAATAATAAAAAATGAATTATTTATTGTACATAATGAAGCTCCTATGCATTTGCTGAGATCTACATCCACAATAGAGCCTTCTTTATATATTCATTATTCAGGCTTATTAAATGATCTTGCATAGCCCTATTGATGTAGAATTACTGGAAGTTGTTCAACTATTTTGCATCTTTTTATTAAATTCATAACTTTGCACATTATGAAGCAAAATCACACACAACCTGTTGCTTTTCTTCCTTGGGATAGCGGATACCATTGAGAATGCCAGTCCCAGATATTTTGAAAGACTGAAACATTTTTACAAGCTAAGTCATGCCATTAAATACAACCAGATCAAATCCACAAAAGGCTAGGTTTACCGATCCAATCCTATTTTGTAGGTATACAGGCAGTCCCTGGATTAAGAACTACCTTGTGGCAATATGGACGGCCAATAAATTAGATAGATAGATAGATAGATAGATAGATAGATAGATAGATAGATAGATAGATGGATGGATGGATGGATGGATGG
>JANHFL010002952.1:72734-84697 GCA_032468155.1 Oxyrhabdium leporinum | reverse complement strand
CCTTCCATTCCCTACCCTCCAGTTAGAGCTGAATAAGCTTCTTGGATGAGAAGCGAAACATCTTCAAAGAAAAACCAGAAAGTCCAGTTGCCTCTTGAAAAAGCACTTTTGGGACAACCAGGACCTGGATGACAGAGAACCTCCATATTTCATTTTTTTCAGTCCCATTGTAAATTTGAACTAAATGAATAATTGTAAGTTGGGGACTACCTATAGACTTCAGATACAAAACAGTATTCTTCAATGGCTCAAAATATAATGGGATGATTCACAATATAGAGTTCCTTCTTCTCAGTTTTTTTTTTGGGGGTGGAGGGGGGAAAGGTCTCTCCAACCTTTCACAAACCTTTAGAGTGTATAGAATGTCAACATGTGTTGACATGTATGCAGTGCAGACTTTTCTTGATGGAGTACAAGTTTAATGACTGGATATCGGTGATGAACACACAGACATAGACGTAACCCTACATCCCTTTTCTGTGTGGTTATTCTTCTATTGAAACCTATGTTTAAGGAGTCAGAATGTATCAGGGATTGACATCTACAACTGATGGGTGGCTTCCCCCTGAAGCATCCGAGATTGTCTAACTGAAATAGGCTGGGAAAACTGTTGAATGTCATCAGTTGCATTTTGGAGTTGAAGACGAGGAAAAAGAATGGGAGCGTAACATCATTTAGAGCTGAAGTGTTCTTGTTCACGCTGATAATCTCTGGGATGCTTCCATAATTTGAGAATTAATTGGATATTGTAGAGGGAAGAAGGAATAACCTTGAGGAACAGGAAGAGGAGCCACAATCAAGACAACAGTCAGATAAAAGAAATCCAAGTCCAGGGCATAAATGTAATTTGAGAAAGTGCATCAGTCATGACTCTCTCTAGTTTTCACGAAGGTAGAGGGAAAGAAGGAGAAAGCACATTGAGACTGCAGGATTCTGTTACATCACCTTATAAAAGTAGATTGCATATCTTTGGTTTCCAATTTTGATTTTCCTGGGAGGGCTGACGCTGGAGGACTAGGTAGCAGCTGCTCCTATGAAAAACATGGTCCATTCTCGATGTATGCTATAGTGAGCTAGGCAGACATACTCCAGTTAATCTTTTTGTACTCCTCTGTTCTTTAGAGGATGGATGCATAATTCCAGCTGGCATCGTTTCAGGAGAAGTGCTTTTTCTTCTCTTGCACAAGGAAGAGATTTGCCTCTTCTTTGAGGCTGTTTAAAGGTTTTATGTGTCCTTTGCATTTGTGACTGATCTACAAATCAATTAATGGCAAGTTTATTTATTTATTTTTTTTAAAAAAAGTCCAAAAACAGTTTTCAATATGTTGTGCAACTACATACTACTGAAATTCTTTTAAGTGTAGCTTTTAAGTGGGCGAAACAGTGCATCACAGGGCAGCAATTTTTGAACCAAGGTATGTCAGATGGGCTAACTTATAGAATGTGCCCAAAGTATGGAACCCATGATTTCTGTGACTTGAAATTTGGTATAAAAATTCCCTTAAAACATAATACAAAATGTCACAAAACATTTCCTGTGCTGTACAGTTCAACATGGACTGTTTTCAAAGTTGGTATATGTCTGAGTGTATCCCAACTTTTCTAGTGAAGACACTGCATTAGAAGTTCTTTCATTGTTGAAGTTATTGAGGAATCCGGTAAGGAAATAGGGACTTGTCTAGGCAGCCTCTAAGAGTCAGAGGTGACTGAATGGAAGAAAAAAATATGGATGAGTTGTTTAATACTTTTCCTGGATTTACCTTTCCTGTCTGCCAGTTCAGACATAAAAGTGCTGTACTCTGAAATTTCACAGATTAAAATGAAAACGTGTCTGCCTTCTAGCATTTCTCTTCTTATAATAGGGTCTGCTGACTGGCATGAACTTTCCTCCAATTATTTGTTGATGTATTTTTATATCATCCTGCACACAATGTCTTGCACTTGGGCGTGTTAGTAAACTGAACAGCTGTAAACCTTCTTATATCAAAACAACACCCCTCAAAGCTCTTGAAAGAAGTATGGGATCAAAATGTAATGAATTAATCAATTGACACTATTGAAGTGAGTGGATAAGTTAATACTCGTAGGATGAGCCAGCTGGGAAGAAGAATTTCTGTTATTAAGGTTAGGATGGTTGGGTGAAATCAGAGGCTATAATACAGGTAGTCCTTGACTTACAACAGTTCATTTAGTGACCATTCAACAGTACTGAAAAAAAGTGATTTATGACCATTTTTTACACTTACGACCGTTGGGGCATCTCCATGGTCACATGATCAAAATTCAGATGCTAAGGAACTAACTCCTATTCTGGTCTGGATTTCAGGGTATTCTCTGCTGTCATAAACTGAGAAATAAGGCATAAAATCAAGCAACTTTTAATTTGGGAAAAAAAACTGAGAAACCTTTTTAATAATGAAGATACAATAGCTTGATAGAGGGATTAAGAAAACACAGAGGAACAGATAATTCTTTTCTTTTATTTGCAACTCTAAATTTCATTCCCCAGACACTTTCTTCCGTTATTCAAAATAAGTGATTACCTTGGAGATAATAAAAGATTTCATTTTTTCAAGCTTTTATGTTCCCCAAATTCCGTGAAAATTTAACAATAGATCAATAAAGCAACCCTTTGGTCATATATATTAGCAGAATGTTTCTTACCTTATATAGAAGTGGGAACATAATATGAATAGTCCGTATCTTCTCCCTGTTCCTTAGAAATTTATTTGGCATGATAAAGGTCTCTTGGTATTTTTTGGGAGAATTAGTAAATTAGTAAATTAAGTGAGTAATTACACACATTCCTTAGAATTCCATCCAAGTTGGAAGTTTTAAGCATGCTCCATGAACCTCTTTTGAGCAATTTACTTGGTTGGAAACATTTCCTGCCCAAACGCTTTTTCTTGACAGGAAGTAAACATAAAAATAATCTTTAATCCCTTGTCTGGTCTATTACCATTAAGAATTGATGCCCTTTAATTTTGTGGGATTTTAACTACAAAATGGAATGGCTAAGTACTGATAATTGGGTTTGGAATTACACGGTCATTTATATCTACTGAAATGCAGGAGGCTGGGAAGGTGACATTAATTATTTAACATTTCCTGGCTGTGGGTCCCATTTATAGAATTTACTGATATGTTCTGCTGCAAACAATTATCACCAAGTGAGAGTAAACAAATTGGGCACATGATGGCTTCTTTGGTACATTTGTGCCTTTTTATTTAGACACGCCTGATTCAATTTACACTGTGGTTTAATGCAGTCCAATTATTTTCACATTCCTTTCTCGCATGTATTACTTTCGTAAATCTTCCTAGCACATATATATTTATAATCCAAGAGCACTCATACTTATAAAACTTGGGTAATAATAGGAAAGAAAACCTCATGATTTTAAAACCTTATCTTCCTTCTCTTCTTATCTTTTTGGACTGTCCTAAAATATCATCCTTGATGGAGTGTTGATTTCTTTCAACATTAGGAACCATCCTTATGTGTCTCTTCCAATGTGTCTCTTATTAATAAACGTCCCATAATTCCATAATATTATAACCTTCACTTAACAACTGCCTTGTTCAAAGACCATTCAAAGTTGCTACAGCACTGAGAAAGTAGGTTTTTGACTGGTCCTAGAACCTGTGGCTGTTTCAGCATCTCCACAGTTTTAAGATCACAATTTGGCAACTGGTGCACATTTACAACAGTCTTCAGTATCCTGAGGTCACATGATATCCATTTGCAAGCTTCACTGCCAGCTTCCAACAAGCAAAGTCACAATCATGTGATGTTTCACTTAACAACCCAAACTGATTCACTTATCAACTGCAGCAGAGCAGTTGTCCAGTCATATGTCCAGCATGGTCATGTGACACTTCACTTTATGACTATGGCCAACTTGCTGTGGCCAACTCACCACAGCCAACTCATTACAGCCAATACGCTGTAGGACAACTCGCCATGGCCAACTCACCATGGGACAACTTGCTGCAGGACAATCTAACAATTCTATTTAATTATTTAAAATAAATAATATTTTAATTTTTGCCATTTTATTCTGCCCCTCCTTTTGTATCCTTTCTTCAATAATTCCATTCCACCATTTCTTTGATATTAGTATAACTCTTGTCCTGCAGCAATTTGTCCTGTGGCAACTTGGCCGTGGTGAGTTGTCCTACAGCAAGTTGGCCATGGTGAGTTGGCCGTGGTGAGTTGTCATAGACCCAAAGACTGTACCAACCCTCCAGATAAACTGTTTTAAATGTTAGAATTGCAAAACAAGAGATTTTGTCACAAAGGTGGATGGAACAAAATATCCAAGTTGAGTCCCAGCATGTTTGTATGATGGCACAGTTTATCTCATAGTGTAGCACTCTTCCACATAATAAGATGGATTCACATAGCATATCATGCCTTAAAACCTTTCAGTAAAACCCAGAAGGTCATGTTCAAACAAATAGATCATCTTTTAGCTCAAGGTGATGGCTCAGCTGCTTAATATAACATACAGAGACAACAGTAAGGTTCTTATAACACACTGACCCACAAATTATGAAATCCCATTTTTGCCCAGTCTGGTATACTGTATGAACCCTGCAATTTAGTTAATTTTGCTCCCTTCAGCTTCATTGTTCATGCTTAATGCTAAGGTGGATACTTCAAGCCTAGACTGTAAAAGGGAGACACCATATTTGCTTTATTCAAGAAAATAACATACTACAATTTTTCGTTTCAACCCACAATGCTGAAATCCATTGTTTTAAGTAGAAGCCAGAAAGAGGAATACTCAAGTTGCCTTAGCTTGACATTGGTTGCAATGGCTAATGCTGCTTCAGTAATAAAATGTATGCAAAACACAAGAGTGGCATTCATCTTATTTATGATAGATTTTAAAGGCTTCCTAATTGGCTTAATTGTGATTAGTTTATTCTAAATATTTATAAATCAGCTGAAAATTAATTGAAGCATATTGATGCAGTGATGAGGGTTGGGGGATGATATGGAACGGCAATCACAGTTCATTAGTAAATCTCTACCCAATAGCCAAAGTATCATCTTACATCTCTGGGTAGCTAAGTTAGTGCAAAATACTCTCGGATGAATGGATTGGGATCTGTTTCAGCAAGTACTTCTAAGTCTATAAAAAGAAATAGGGAGTGATTAAGGACAAGTAAAAGGAAGTTTGTTTTTGTGCACCCACAAACAAACTATAGAATTCACCCAAAGGTTCTTTTTCAGCTGGACTTTCTGGTTTTTCTTTGAAGACATTTTGCTGCCCATCCAAAAAACATCTTCAGTTCTTGGATGAGAGCTGAAGAAGCTTCTTGGATGAGAAGCAAAACATCTTCAAAGAAAAACCAGAAAGTCCAGTTGCCTCTTCAAAAAGCACCTTTGGGATAACCATGACCTGGATGATTGAGAGTCTCCATAGACATATAAGATTCCCAAAAGTAAAAAAAAAAAATATTGGATACACCATGTTGGTACTGAAGAAACAAAACCAACTCTGATTTTCCAAGCAAATGCTTTCTCAGTTAAACAATGCTTCCTCCTTCTCCCCACACCTGCATGGTCAAATTGTCCAATTATGATACTTTCTTTTGTTATGGGAACAGTCCATCTCTTTCTCAAGCACCTGCAGGGATGACATTGATGGCTTCCATGCTCTCACGGTCTCTGCATACATTCTCCACATTCCATTTACCCTCCCCCTCCAGTTCATTGGCAAGTTGAAAAGCATTAAGGTTTGAATGAACCAGAATGGTTCAATCTTAACACTTAGATGGGCAGAAACAGGATTCCTTAATAAAATATTAGTGAATAAACGAATATGAATATGAAATTAATATAGACACTATTTCAACTTAGGAGACCATATGATGGATAGCTGCGTTCCTGGATTCCATGATATAACGATGAGTAAGCTGAAACAGTGAGCATGTGGTGGGAAGGGATGATAGCTAGAAAAATGTAGATGCTTGACATTCTCTGCTTGAGGGAAGTAGATGAAACGAAAGACAATGGATAAAGTAGATAGACAAGGAGGCAGTGTAGGAATGTCCTTGGAACAGCTATAACTTACTACAAGTGACAGATTGAGACAATGAACATTTGTTCATTCAGTCACCAGGGGTTGGAGGCCAATTTGATGGCACGTAACTAACTAACATCGAATGGGAGAAGGTGCTATGTTCTGCAGTGCAGTCATGAAAAAAAGTGTTGGGCTGGCTTTGATCATTGAGGATGCTCTAAGATATGCTTAACAAACCTCTTTGGAACTTGGCCAAATCCTTCACAATCAAATCACAGCGCATAGGAAATCCTTGCTCAATGATCCATCTCTATATGATAAACTGTCTTCACGTACTCCTTGCTCTGTAAATTACATTATTAAGGAGAAGTCATTTTGGTAATGCACTGATCTGTGCTTATTTCAATTTTGGAATCTGTTCCACCAGAAATTAAAAAGTGTGTGTTTGTGGGGGGGGGGACGGACGAAATCCCTCGAGTTCTTCAATAAATAATAAAAAAAATTGATAACGCGTGCATACATGTGCGTGCTCACACAGACACATGCAGAAGAAGCACATTTGCAACCGAGAATCCCAAAAGGTGCAGATCTGTGTAAATAACCGAACCTAAATAAATTAGTTTTTAAAATGGAATTCACTGAACATGAATAGTCACTTAAAGTGTAACTGGAATTGACTGTGTCATGTATCAGCCTAACAGCCAGAGCCCTGGTTCAATACAATGAACTTGGGAAGGTTTTCTTAATGAAAGAACTGACGTTTTCTGTGCAGTTGCCGCATTCATCAGATTGCCGTAGTCTTCATTACACTACAAAAGGCTGCCAATGTGAATTGTTAGGATCATCCGTTAGGTGAGCTTGATAAGGACAGGAGATAAGCAAAGGCCCGAATAGCTTTTGGCTTCTTAACAAGCATATTCAGAAGCTACATTACTGAGATGACCTTTACCAACGCATTAGAATCCCTGGTTTGGACGATAATTGGGCTGTAGTAGGACTTTACTCCTCTTAGGCCTGCATTAAATTGTGCCAGCAATTTAATAAACTCCTCACCTGCTCTGCTCTGCCCTGCACGCTTAGCGGTGTTATTATGGAAGGCCGTGATAGAATAATTTGGTTTTCTTTAAATAACGGTGGACGGTATCAAGAAAGAAGTGCACACTCCAACTATCAATTAGGGCTAATTAGATGGTTAAAAGCTGCCCGGTTTCATGATGCTAATTTGCAAATGTGCCACATAAAGAGGGTTGTTGCTGCAATGGCAAGAAGAACAATAGGAAAACGGAAGGTAAACCTGGAACTGCTGATTGGAGAGGTTAAGGACAGGATGGGCCAGTTCTGTGCAAGGGACAGAGAGGTTTCCACCTAGGTTTTTAGTTAAGGAAGATAATAGATCCAGGTAGTCCTCAGCTTATGGCCATAATAATTTGTTGCCAAATGATGCAGTCATTAAGTGAGGCATCATATGGCCACACCTGATTTTACACCCTTTTTGGCCAAGAAAACCACCACATTTGTTAAGCAAGATACCATGTGACCATGACTTTTGACTTTCCTACTGGATTTCCCATTAAATTTTCTTGTCAGAAGCCAAATGGGAAGATAGCCAATAGCAATAGCACTTAGACTTATATACCACTTTACATGCTTTATAGCCCTCTCTAAGCGGTTTATTTATTGCCCCAACAATCTGGGTCCTCATTTTACCCACCTCGGAAGGATGGAAGGCTGAGTCAACCTTGAGCCTGGTGAGATTCGAACTGCCAAATTGCAGGCAGTCAACAGTCAGCAGAAGTAGCCTGCAGGATTGCACTCTAACCACTGCACCACCGTGGCTCACAAAATGGTGATCCTATGACTATGGGATGCTGAAATCATCATTAAGTGTGGGGACCATTCATAAGTCCCTTTTTTCAACGATCAAACTTCAAATGGATGAAAGTTGAAAAGTACCTGTATGTTTGTTTCCCATGATGAAAGTAGTTGAAAAAAAGTACTCAAAACAGAGGTGGAGAGATTTGACTTTGATTCTTATTGCATCCAGCCTACTACTCCATGTCTATCCATGCAGGAGCTCCATCACCTCTACGATCTCTGAGGACTACAGTGGTTGTAACTGTGATGCAGAAAATTAGTGGAATCACTGAGGGATGACAGATGATATTTTCCTTATGTCTCTTTTTAAAAAGTACACAGTTGAGGTTTTGATAGGATGCCACTGAATTTTGTCACTGAATTGCTATGGTCTGCAAAGCAGGGTTTGAAAGCACCAGTTATCTTCTTCCTTTGAGAAACTTCAGCTGAAAGGCAGATTCAACATGGACTTTACTTATATATTATGAAATCCATAATATAAGATTAAAATTTAGGGGCTATGTTTGTCATCAAACAGTAGTTTGGTCTTACAGATACTCCTGAAAGATATGGCTTAGATTGTTCAGGTTTGAAAGTCCTATCGTTGTGGTGAAATAGATTGGCCATATTTTAATTCTTCCCCATCATCAATAGTCCTTGTTCTTCTGAGATGCTATGGAATTATTTTAATTACCTTGTTCACAGTTGCTGTGCTATGTTTTCCAAAAGCAAGAAATTCTTAAAATGTGCTAAGCTAGAATGCATTGTGTCCCCAGAACTAGGACATAATAAACCCCAGGACAGAGTTAAGTTCCATTTCGAGGCTTCTGCACCTTCCCAAAATTCAGTCCTCCCGTTATATGAGAATTCCAAAGCTAATTATCGTAAGCCTTTAAGGTTTTTCCATCCATGCAGGAATGTCACGCTTCAAAAATGTCATGGAAATTCTCAAGTCATTCAAGTCACGGTTGTCCCAAAGGTGCGTCTTCAAAAGGCAACTGGACTTTCTTTGTCTTCAGAAAGGCCTTCAGAAAGGGCCAAACCCTCTTAATTTAAAGTCAGCACCAAACAGACAGGCAACTGAGGAAACACACAATCCCACCAGCTTTTAAAACTTACTGTACATCAGCACAGACAAATGCTGAAACAGTAGTTCTCTTACTATAACCCAGTATGAGGTCCAATCTTGGCAATTTCCACTCCCAGAGTTGCTGCCTGGGGAGTTCTGGGAGTGGAAATCCACAGGTCTTAAAATTGCCAAGGTGGGGTATAGTCCAAAAGGACTATAATGAGCCACTCAAGGTATTGACAATTATATAGCCCAGACCTGGATGCTTCAGCCAGGCTAGTAGAATTTACATGACTTTAATGTGCTGAGTAAATCCGGTCATTATAAAGTATGCTTTCTGGCTGATGTGAAGCTAGCCAATTGTAGCTAATTCACCACACCATGTACAATAAGCTGTGGCTTAACTCAATGTGCTGAGCACAGACAAAGTAAATCAGAGTTAATTATTTCAAAAGAATGGCACACGTAGGACTTGTTCTGACACCAAAAAGTGGTTTATTGTTATAGGAACAAGGCTCAGTTTTGTCCTGTATCAGAGATGTGTTTCCCCTTATTTAGCTACACTGTGAAATTCAAAAAAATCATGTCATTTCATTTTCTAAGTTTTAAGTAAAGCAAAGCTGATTCTTTCCAATACCCAGTAAACTCCTTTCTTGCTTATCAGCAGTCATATCTATGAATGGGCTGGGATAATTGTTTTATACATGCACACATTTAATGTCAATGTATATTTGTCTCTCTCTCTCACACACACATACACAGACATACACTTTTTTTTAGTACAATTACTGGAATTGCAGTTTCCACAATTCAACTGCTTGGAGAATGCAATTCAAATTACCGTTATAGTAACTTTGTTCCCATGCCCTGCATTACCGTTAATGCAATACATGCTTTCAAATGTTTTCCTCTGCTTCATCCCTATCCCTTTCCAAAGCCTGATGGTATGAAACTCAGACTGCAGCAGGCAGGATGATTTTGTTGAATTTGAAAAGCAGCAGCAAAAACACACAAAGAGGGCGCTGCTAAAGACCCTTAAAGAAGCCCCTAAACCCTAATTTTCTTCTTCTCCATTTGTACTATTTATAGTCGGACAACAGCACTTGTTCTGAGTTTAGTGGATTTTTCCTGAAACAGAATCATTTGTGGTAGATAAGAAGAAAGAAAAAGTAAAGCAAAACATCTCATAAACACTGCTATTACTCTCTCACACTCATTCACTCACTCTCTCTTCATCTCGCTCGCTCGCTCCCTCCCTCTCTCTCTCTCTCTCACACACACACACTCTCACACACACACACAGCCCCCCTCCATCCTCATCCCTCCCTCCTACCTTTCCTCACTGTGACCTTGTACAGTCTATAAACAAGCCTTGGGCATCACTGAAATATATCAGGACTTTGAAATTTAAGTAGCTCTGAAACCTATCAATGGGGTGAAGGGAGAATGGCCTGGAAAGGGGAAAAAAAAAAAAAAAGAAAAGAAACTGCTTAGAGGTCTGGTAGAGAATCAAGGTATGCTGAAGGTCAATATTCAGACATATCCTGAAGGAGCAGCCCTGACACTCATTTTCATTCACATCTCAGAGTGCCTTCCGTACAGAGAGATTAGTCAACGGGTAAAATAAAGCAAGAGATCCAGACCAAGTCATTTCTGTTCTGACTGGAATAACACAAGGTCTTGTAAAAGAACTATGTTCCTTATTTTGGCCAAACACATTAAAGCTTTCTGTCCCCAAGAATAAGAAGTAATTTTTCTTTAGGTGTTCATTTGTTCATGCAAAACATGCCCCTCCGTTAAAACACCTAACGTTTGCTTCTGTAGTATGATTTGGATATATTGATTAACCCTGGATGTTGGTGTCATTTGTGTGACCATGCTGTTAGGAACACTAGAGACCAAATAGAAAAATCAAGGCGATCTCTCTCGTTCTTCCTTCAAATCTTCCTAGAGACATCAGAGAATAGAGTACATCCTTGTCCCATTAAGCAGCTAAGGCTTCACCCTTGGTAAAGTCAAACAGTATGAAGCAGGGAGTGTAAAGGGTTACACAGTGTTCAAAAGCTGAACAGCTGTTGGCTTCCTTTTCTCTCTGCCTAGAGCAGCCCTCGTAACGCGAGGCTTTCAGATGTCAGCAAACATCTGAAACCCCATGGCTACGATTTCTGGATGGCACCAGGCTGGTAAAAGGGTGTTCTCAATGTATTTCCTTTAATGACTGTCGGCAACAGGATGTTGCTGACCCAACAGGGTTCTTGTTAACCTCCCTAACTAAAAAGGGATTCCAAGATCAGAAGCAGTGTTTCCAATGATCCTAAGAAACATATGATGACTGTGGACTTTTGCTAACTCGTGGCATGATCTTCTCTTATGCAATCGTACTTCCTTGATGGGTTTTACTCGTAGTATAAGTGTGATTATGCTTGTAGCAATAGCAATAGCACTTAGACTTATATACCGCTTCACAGTGCTTTACAGCCCTCTCTTAAGGGGTTTTACAGAGTCAGCATATTGCCCTCCCCCCCAAAAAAAAAAAGCCTGGGTCCTCATTTTACTGACCTCAGAAAGATGGAAAATTAAGTCAACCATGAGCCAGTCAGAATCAAACTGCTGGCAGTCGGCAGAATTAGCCTGCAATGCTGCATTCTAACCACTGCTCTCTTTGTTGATTTCAGCCCCTCAACTGCTTTTTAGACCCACAACACAGGTAGTCCTCGATTTACAATCACAATTGAGCCCAACATTTCTGTTGCTAAGAGTTGTTAAATGAGCTTTGCTCCATTGTATGACCTTTCGGGCCATAGCTGTTAAGCGAATCACAGCTGTTGTTAAGGAATCCGACTTCATGCCAGTTGCCAAGTGCCTGAACTTTGATTCCATGACCGTGGGAATGCTTCTGAAGTCGTAAGTGTAAAAAACAGTTCTAAGCCACCTTTTTTCAGTGCTATTGTAACTTTGAACGGTCACTAAACAAATGACCCAAGGACTACCTATACTTAAATCCG
>JANHFL010002952.1:7083-20472 GCA_032468155.1 Oxyrhabdium leporinum | reverse complement strand
CAGAGAAGGCTCTACTTCTGGGGGTCACCAGTCGGCATTTCGCCGCCGATGGTACCCCCAGCAGGCCCTCCCTGTTGGCTCTATTCCGATTGATTGGTCTCATGCCGAAGAGAAAAGTTTGTTTCTCAACCTTCCATTGTGAGAAAGCCCAACCAAACACACTTTTTCAAGCAGAATTGAAATTCTTGTTTGTAATTTTCTATTTCTGGGAATAGCTTTAGGAACATTAGCCTGCCCTGATCGGCGTACTTTTCTACTTCCTCCCCTTCCCAAGATTAGTGATGATATTCAAGGCAGCCCTTAGAATCTTGTTCCCCGTGTCAAGCCCCGACTTTGGAAACGAGCCTCATAAAGGCTTTTATTATTCACCGATGGTGAAATAGACATTGCAATTCAATTTCATTGCAATAAGCTTCTCGGAAAATAGGATGAGATTATATTTTCATGTCGGCCGGCGAACAAATATGTTGGGCGCAGTTAAATCCATGGCAGGGAAGTTATTGAATAAATCTGGGTCATCAATATGATTGCTGTTTCAAATTGAGGTTTATTTAAAGAAATCCAGAATTCAAAAGTAAGAAAAAGGAGGAGAAACTAAAAAGTTGGAATCACCAACTTTTGTTCATTGCTGACTCTGATAAGAACTTCCCCGATAATATACAGTCCTTAGTTTGTGCTGGTTCACCCAAAGGGCTAAACCATAAGGTGATTCAATCAAAACATTGTTTTTCATGACTGATGGTGTAGCATGACGTGTGTATGCAGCTTTGGTCCAGTCTACTGAATCACAATATGTCTTGCTTAGTATGGGCTTAATGTGTTGTATGGAGGCAGCCACTGTGGCCTGCTTGATGAACCATAAACAAAGCAATCCATGGTTTAGTATCATGTTTGAATCCAGCCTTAGACATGTGTCTCGCCATTTGCTAAATCGGAATATATTTTGCTTGGTTCAGCTCGATGCTGCTGGACAGTTCAGCTATTGTGATGTGGTCATTCCACAAACCCTGATTTTGTGTGATAGGTAAGAAAGATTCTTCTCCTTCGCCTTCCCCATCTTCCTCCTCCTTCTCCTCCTCTTCCTCCTCCTCCTCTTCCTTCTCTTCTTCCTTCCCCTCCTTCTCTTCCTCCTCCTCCTCCCCTTCTAGCACTGATGTTCCCTAGTTGGGTTATAAAATGTCTGGAAGAAAACCACCAAACTCGGAGAGCACCAAGGACACACACACACACCAGGAGAGGCGCAAAGACTTTCGATTGATGAGTCCCAGGCATTTTGCCTTTCTATAAATCGATCTGTTTTGTTTAATCAGCATTCCTGGGCCTCGGGCACATGTGAATGAGCCGTGGCCTTGCGTTGACCCTCTGCTCCCCCCCCTCCCCTCTTCTCCAGGCATCTGCCTCTTACATTCAGCCATTAATCAGCCAGAGAGTCCTGAGAAGTGAGAGGATGTCGGAGTTGTTGATATTCTCACGCTGGGAATATTCCTCCTAATGAATAGGAAGAGAGTTTTGTGCTGTTCCTTTTCCGCCCGCAATCATTCGTCTGGCTTGGCATCCCTTTTTCACCGCGCATTTTAATGATCTTCTAAATAATTGAACATCTTTCCATAATATATTTAAATATTTTAAATGGCTTGACATGCAAACTGTAGTCTGCAGATGAGCAAAGAGAGAAAGGAGCCCTTTTAAACCGCAATGGAAATACGGAACGCTTCCCTTATACGGTAAGCTGGGTCCAAAATGCAGAAATTCCTTTCTCTTTAATCCCATTTGAATTTAGCCACTGTAGGTCTTCCAAGTTTTGTATCCTCACCCACACCCCTGTGCCTTCCAACTGCTGGAAGTACAATATCAAGAGTTATCCTAATTGGGGGAAATGGGAGCTGAAGTCCGGGGCCACTTGAGGTCATCAGATTAGAGTAAGCTGGTTCATTAAATGTATTTTTAGAAGCCTGTATATTGCCAGCAGATTTACAATCATGAAAACAACTGTTCTAGTTATGAATACCCCAATTAGCACGTTTAAATATGTATGCGACTATATTCACCTCCTTGTTTTAGCTGGGTTTTAGATATATCCATGCAGGCCAGTAAAAAGCCATTATGGTTTTTCAGCTTCTTCAATAAATTCCCTACGATGCGGGAAACATCTTGGCTGTTTGTTGAGAAGAAGAATAAGTCAAGATTCAGTGGTCAGCAACCGTATTTGGGGCTGCCAGGTAGAGCATAACTGGAGATGGTTTCTTAGCCTTTTAGTTGTGTTTGGAACAAATTCTAGGCTTTTCAACGCCCCGTTTCATCTTTTCCCCACTCCAAAAAGTAGGAAGCTCCGTTGTTGTTTTTTTAAACAGGTGGGATCCAAAAGGGGGGGAAGAGGACTTGAATCACAGGATCTCAGAAAGTCAGAAAGAGAGTAGTGACGTTGGCAATTTCCCAGAAAAGCATCTTTCCTCTTGAAGAGAAAAAGAAAAAAAAAAGAAAGAAATATCTTCAAAGAAAGGAGCGGCAAAAGATTGGACAAAGATGATAAGGCTAAGGGATTGTCAAGTGTGTTCGTTTAGTGACCGTTCAACGTTACGACGGCACTGAAAAAAAGTGACTTGGGACCGTTTTCTCACACCACCGTGGCAGCATCTTCGTGGTCACGTGGTCACAATTCAGACGCTTGGCAACCGACTCATATTTGTGACGGTTGCGATGTCCCGGGGTTACGTGATCCCCCTTTTGCGACCTTCTGACAAGCAAAGCCAATGGGGAAGTCGGTTAACAAACGAGTTACTCCCTTAACAACTGCAGTGATTCTACAGCTGTGGCAAGAAAAGTCATAAAATGGGGCCAAAGCTCACTTAACAAAGATCTCACTTAGTGACAAAAATGTCGGGCCTCAATTTGGGGTCCTAAGTAAAGGACAATCTGTAATTTCCAGGAGCTAAGACTGATTCAAGGCACCCAGGAAAAAAAATAAAATAAATGCAGTGCTGCTAATATTATGGGATGGAGGCTGGGCTTTAAGATGGCATGCCATTTCCTGTGTGTGTGTGTGTGTGTGTATTGTATCTAGAAGAGGATTAAATATCACCGGTAATTGCGTAGCTAGACATGTGGATTCAATGTTGATAAAAGGTCTCTTTTTATTTTTTTGTTAAACCACCACAAAAGGCCGCATTGTATATTCTCTCGTTTCCATAATGTATACAAAGTTTAACTTAGCTCAAACTGCACGAAAGCAAAGCCACAACGTTTTGATGGTCGTGAACTCTGTTATTGCATTTCAGAGTCTGGAGTAAACAAACAACTCCGGTCCCAGCTTCCTATAAATGTTATTTTCTCAGCTGTTTTGCTTGGTTTGTATCTTTTCCCCCTTGGCTTTGTAGCTTCTTGCATCCTTCCTCAACTTTGCCAACTTTTGTGTGGGTTTCCACCTCCCAGAATTCCCCAGCCAGCCAATTTCCACCCCACACCCCACCCCGTTCTCCATGCTGGCTAGGGAATTCTGGGAATTGAAGTCCACAGCTCTCAAAATGACCGAGACTGGATAACCCCTCTTCTAAATCTTTCCTTGGAAAAATCACAGGCCCCGTTCTCAGGACATCAGGCGTCTATTCAATAAACCATGATTAAACAACTCACAGCTTAACGATGATTGCTGGGTGGGGGGGGAGCTTCAACCTCCCAGAATTCCCCAGCCAGACGATCCCCCCCCCCCATTCTCCAATACTGACTAAGGAATTCTGGGAATTGAAGTCCACAGCTCTCAAAATGACCGAGACTGGATAACCCCTGTTCTAAATCTTTCCTTGGAAAAATCACAGGCCCCGTTTTGCAGAACACGCTCCAACCTCACAGGCTGAACACCCAAGCCAGGTGTGATTTATTCAATAAACCATGATTAAACAACCCACAGCTTAATGATGATTGCTGGGGGTAGGAGGGGGGCTTTAACCTTCCAGAATTCGCCAGTTAGCCCATTCCCCACGCTAGCTGGGGAATGGCGGGAGGTTGAAGAAGGATGAGAAGCAAGGGAATAAATAGAGGAGCCCGAGCTTCACACAAGCCCATTTCAGAAACCGTGGGGGAATTTAATATCGCACCTGCCAAACCAGCCCAGTGGGTCAGCTTCCGTGCAGTTACTAACTCAGTTCCTTTGACAGGTGTATCCTTCTCCAAAGCGGGAACTGCTAACATCAGCATTGGCAAGTTTAAAACAGGTAGATGAAAACGCTCCAGTTCTCACTGCAGGCGCTTATTATCAAACGTGGTGGACTTGTGTGAAAGCAAAAAAAATAAAAATACTGGACGAAAATACACGCATGGTTTGGAAAGATAATTAAGCAATACATAGATCTGAAACCAGAGATATTCTTGCTGGGTATAATGCCGGAAGGCTTTATACGAGAAAGGGATTATATATTTAGTTTTGCGTGTATCGAGAGCAACGAGGATTGTATTCGCACAATACTGGGAAAATGTGAACACCCCAGCAGATGAGGATGTAATCCGGAAAATATTAGACTGTGCAGAGACGGAGAGATTGACATTAAAAAAGAAAAGATGAAGGAGGCACAGAATACTATTTAATACGGAATAGATTTTATGAACAGTTAGAGATAAGATGAAAGAACATTTAATGTTATGTATGAGATTAAATAGCAAGATGGCTTATAACTATGAATATAAGCCAATGTAAGTAACAGAACTGAAAAACAAGCTAAGCTAATATGAAGAAAATTAGTTAAGTCTGTTAAATCATTACTATGGTTAGTAGATGTATCAATATTCATATTTGTCTATTTTTGTGGTTTTCTCTTTGGCTAATGATATGCCCTGACAATACACTGTATTCAAAAGGTTTATAAATAAATAAAGAGAAAAGAAAACGCTCCAGATTTAAGCGACATACAGCACTGCCTAGAATTGCAGGGCCTCTAATTAGCTTTCACATGAAACCGGGTGCTAACCCCAATTCTGAAAGATAAAAATTACAATGCAGGCAGGTGCATTCGGGGAGAAAGACGGAAGTGACCCCAAAAAAAATAATTGAGAAAGGCGACTGCCCAGAGGTGATGATTGAAAGACCCATCCCTTTTTAACATGCCTCGCGCTAAAGACATCCAGGCTTTCTGTCACATGTATAGGTAGTCCTCGACTTACGACCACAATCAAGCCCCCCCCCAATGTCGATTGCAAAGCAAGACGGTTGTTAAGTGAGTTTTCTCTTCCCTGTGTTACGACCTGCCTTGCCACAGTCCTTAAGGGAATCGCTGCAGATGTTAAGTTAGTCCCTCGGTTGTTAAGCGAATCTGGCTTCCCCCTTGATTTGGCTTGTCGGAAGACCGCAAAAAGGGGATCGCACATGACCCCGGGGGACGCTCCAACCGTCGTAACTACGTGTCAGTTGCCAAACATCCGGATTTTTGATCACGTGACCACGGAGATGCTGCAACGGTCGTGTGAGAAAACGGCCGTAAGTCACTTTTTCCTGTGTTGTAACTCTGAACGGTCACTAAATGAACGATTGTTGTAAGTTGAGGACTGCCTGTACACACACACACACACACACAGACTTGAATGCAGACCTTCTCTGCTGGAAAATGGAGTGGCAAGATTTTTTAAAAAGGAGGCAATCGAGGAATGGAATCCAGGAAGGTAGCTTTCTCCAGTCACTTTTTTACAGATTAACAGAGTGGGAAGGGACCGTGTCGGTCCTCTAGTCCAACCCCCTGCCCAAGCAGGAAACCCTACACCATTTCTGACCAATGGCAGTCCAGTCTCTTCTTGAAAGCCTCCAGGGATGAAGCTCCCACAACTTCCGAAGGCGACTTCTGTTCCATCGGTTGATTGTTCCCACTGTCTGAAAATTCCTCCTTAATTCCAGGTTGAATCTCTCTCCTTGATCAGTTTCCATCCATTATTCCTTGTCTGGCCTTCGGGTGCCTTGGAAAATAGCTTGACCCCCTCCTCCTCTCTGGGGCAGCCCCTCAGATATTGGAACACCGCTATCCTGTCTCCCCTGGTCCTTCACTAGACTAGCCATGCCCAGTTCCTGTAACCGTTCTTGGTATGTTTTAGTCTCCAGGTCCATAACTTATACCTATGTTGGTTCAGGATAATCATCAGTGGTTTCTTTAAATGTGTCAAACTTTTATCATTTTTCAAGAATGCAAGAAAATTATTTTCAAATCCACCAGTAATTCTAATGTAGCTTTGTTCTTGCATATATTAACCATCTTTCCGGATAGATCACCTACTTATTTACATTTACCTTTATTGTAGTCCTTTAATTTTATATCAGTTAATGGTGAAATCTATATAAAATTGCACAAGAGCTAGCAATCCTCAATTCTGTTTGCCTCTGATTTAACTTTTCCTGAATCCTTTAGCCCTCCTTTAAAGATACTCTAATTGTTTAACCTCATTCTCAAAGTATAAGTCCAAACCTGAAAAAAATTTCCAAATGAGCATCTTGTAGAACTGCTGCCTGCTGAAGCTAACTATAGCTTACTATACCTATTTAACCTTATAGGGATAGTGTGTTTAATTTGGGGTGGCTCACCAAATTAAAAAAAAAAAAACATTACTTTAAATAATTAACTGGAAAAACACTGTATGTAATTAAGCTTCTGGATGATTTTAAGCTACACTGGTGCACAAACGAAAAAAAGTTGGTTTTCAGAATTATTTATTTTCAATTTTGCACATTGCAGAGGTTGTATGCACTTGTGTGTGTGTGTTTGTGCATGTAGGTGGAAAGGGGAAACAAAGAGGTGGTTTTTTTTTCTTTTTTTAAAAAAGCAGATCTACACAAACCTTTGGACTTTTGCTATGCTATCCTAGGAAGACTTCACAAGGTCAACAGTTTGAGCCTCTTTGGAATCCAAAAATTGAATCTTGGTGCATCTATTTTCCTAATAGGATTTGTGCAATCCCAATTGGTGCTGACAGGTTTGGCCTCATCTCTCTGTTGTGCTGTACATTTTTATTTGACACCAGAGATGGCATCAGTGTGGATTGAAGAGAGCATCTATGCAGTGGACTCTCTCTTGGGATTTAAGCTCTTACACACACATCCCTCTCACCAGATAATTCTACAGATGCCTTGTAGGCTGGAGTAAAGATTTCTTTGTTTTGATTATTAATTGAAAGCGTGAGATCAGTCACTGCAAAACAAACCTACCATTATGTTATCTTATGTATTTCATTTGTAACTTGTAAGGTCAATCAGGATAAAAATACGGGGGATATTACTTTACGTGAAAGTAAAAAAAGAGTTGTTTCATTCTTTTTTCTCATATTTGCAGAATAAGGAACATCCAAGCTAGGTTGTTGATCACAGGGTTTTGGTTTTTTTTGTTTTAAAGTCCAATGTTCATTGGGACACAGTGCACTAGGGAATTAAATTTATTAATTTTTATCTGCCTTGTAAGGCTAATGAAAATTGCATTGGTCTTAACACGAGCTTGTTTCCTAAATTGGGTATGGGAAAATCACCCCCACTGGAAAAAAAAAAGAATAATTGCTATCTCTTTCTTTCTGTACAGGAGTTATTTTTAAAGCACAAAGTCCAATGTTTTTTTCTAATGAGACTTTTTGTGTGTTTAATCAGAACATGAACTGGTTGTAGTAATGTGGTAGTCAGAGTGAAATAAGTGGGTAAAGTGGGAGAAGATCCAGATTCAAATCTCCACTCAGCCACAGAATTTAGCCCATGGTCTTGGGAATGGAATCCCTTTTTCTCAGCCAAAACTTAAGCCATGGTTTTATAAAATGTTTCAATCTCATCTTTGGTGGGAATTATTGAGATTTCTCCAGAGGTCCCAATAATTTCTTTCTTAGTGGCTCTGTTTCCTATGTGTGGAACATTGGTGAAGACAAAAACAGTAACATTGACCTTAACTCTTTACCCCTAACCAAGCCAACCTATGTTCAGTCACCAGTAAAAGTGCAAAGTTTCTCAGGTATGATCTTGCAGCCTACAAATAAAACCTAGGAGATGATCCAGACAACCCATAAAATATTTCTGCTTGAACAATTGGAGACTGGAAACATATGAAGTGGCTTCTCAATGATACATATTGTCTAAATGATGTCTCCCTAATTATTAATTAACATTTCATCATTTGTTATGAGGTCATGCTAGTCAGAGACTCTGTTTATCCATTTTAAATCTTTAGACAATACTTTCTTTGAAGATGTTCAGGGAAGATCATGACTATATATATCCTGAAAACAATTAGAATTTGTGTCTGAATATTTGTACTGGGAGCTGCATGGTGGCTTGTTGCCTGGAAAGCCGGCAGTCCAGGTTTGAGACCCAAGCTCCATGCGACAGGGTGAGCTTTTGTCCTCATCCCAGATCCTGCTAATCTACCAGTTCGAAAGCATACAAATGCAAGTAGATAAATAGGTACCATTTTGGTGGAAAAGGTAATAGTACTACATGACATCCTGGTGGCCACATGACTACAGCAATATCTTCGGACAGTGCTGACTTAATGCTCTTGAAATAGAGATAAGCAAAGCTCCCTATAATCAGCAACGACTAGCGGAGTAAAATATGCAGGGAAGATTTACATTTGTGTTACTGCAACCAGTAATTTCTGAATTGCTGAGAGTACTATAGTCTCATATTTAAGCCTGCCTTTCATCGTTTCATGGAATTCACCTTGTGAGTAAACCAGAAGAAAGGAAAGACAAAAAAGGAATGACAACAATAGTGCTGGATCTTTTTTTTTTTTCCTGTCCAAAAAGTTGACTGAACAATGTAAATACTTTTTCAAGGGAAAAAAAAAAATCTACTCAACCAATCTATAACTACTTTAACCCAGGGTCAAGTATTCTGAGAAAAGAAAGTGCAGATATATTCTTACAACATTGCCTTAAAGTTTGGTTTCAAGCAACAATGCCCAGCATTATATCCTCAGAGTATATTTTAAATCCCCTGCCTCCTCCTTTATAAGAAAGGGGGGGGGGAAACATCTATCTGAACAAGTAGTATTTCAAAAGCCTTTTCAGAATGACATATTTCATCTTGGAGAGCTTTCCTCTGCAACACTATTATTTGGGCTATTTAATCAGAATGAGAGAGTAGCTAGAACAGAAGGATTGTTTTATCTGGCTCAGCTTCTTGGATTTAACAGATATGTATGCATATTATTTTTTTTATAAAGGCTGCTCTTATGTTTGAGAACTCATGTTCCAACCCTCTTCTCCCTCCTTTGCATTGAGAGGCAATTGTAATATTCTGCTACATTCAGAAGGAACATATTTTAAAAAAGAATTAAGCAAGGTCATCTTGTATCTTTCAAACAATGTAAGGGAGGGAGGGAGGAGTATTTGTGTTTGTGTCTATGTGTGTTCTTTATCCCTTTCATCTTTTTCCCCAGGAGCTTGAGTCACTTTATATGGGGATCTCGGAAGGGAGTTCAGCAACACACAAACACAAGATTGAGCTGAGAAAGGGTGATGGAGTGAAAGTCATCAAGTGAATTTCCATGGTTGAGGGTGAACATGTTCTCTTGTCTTTCCAGTCCAGTTTCTTTAACACTACATCACTTTGGCTATCTATTTATGTCTTCCTCTGACAAAGCCTGCTTTAAAATGTTGTATGTTTCATCTTCTGATATTCTATTCAGTCTTACATTCTGTTCATTTTCTTGTGAATCTCCCTCTGAGCGTTATTCTCTTGTTCCCAAGTTTTGAGGTTAGATAGGAGGTGTTTAACAGCCAATCTTTCTCTTTACAGTATTAAACTTCTGGTTTGGATTATCTTCCTTAGAAATATTCATTTGATGCTTAGTTCTCCAAAGAACTTTTTGCTGATATTCATCTGCATTTAACACTTTCCTGCATGTTCAGATTGATTGCTATTAGGTAGTAGTTCAAACTATTGTTTTTTTAAATTATGGTCTGGGATTCTTAGCTACTTGAAACCCCTTAACAGTGGAAGGGCAGGATACTGCTAATGATAATACCATTGTGGGCATCTCAAGAGCTGTGATGGCGTAGTGGTTAGAATGCAGTAAGCCACCAACTGGAAACAGTTCGATTCTGACCGGCTTAAGGTTGACTCAGCCTTCCATTCTTCCACAGTCTGTAAAATGAGGACCCAGATGGTTAGGGCCAATGTGCTGACTCTGTAAACTGCTTAGAGAGGCCGTAAAGCACTGTGAAGAGGTATCTAAGTGCTATTACTATTGCTATCTCAAAGTCCTACATAGGGTTAGTATTTCATATCTAGAGGTCTTCAGCTGAAAAGACGGATTCTCTGGGAATCACGTATAATACCACAATAGATGCAAGAGCATGTGAGACTTTAATGACAATAATAGGGCAGAAATAAGTATAATGTAGCTCCTAATGATGGAGTATAGATAGCGCTCAACGTTCGACCATAATTGAGCCCGAAATTTATGTTGCTAAGTGAGAAATTTGTTAAGTGAGTTTTGCCTCATTTTATGACTTTTCCTGCCATGTTTGTTAAGTGAATCACTGCAGTTGTTAAATTAGTAACACAGTTGTTAAGTGAATCCAGCTTCCCCATTGACTTTGCTTGTCTGAAAGTCCCAAAATGGGATCACATGATCCTGGGACACTGCAACGATCATAAATATGAGCCAGTTGCCAAGCATTCAAATCTTGATCCTGTGATCATGGGGATGCTGCAACGGTCATAAGTGCAAAAAATGGTCATAAGTTACTTTCTTTCAGTGCTGTTGTAACTTTGAACAGTCACTAAACAAACTGTTGTAAGTCAAGGACTACCTATATTTTATAGAGTAAACAGTTTCTTGAATTGGGTTAATGTAATCCCCAGATACAGTGGGAGGCGGTATAAAGAAGGTGGTAAGCCTAGAATCCTTGCACAAGAGGAAAGGACCTAGATCAGGGTTATCAAACTCGTGGCCCGCAGCCCGGATGTGTCACAGGCTGGCCACTCTCATACCCAGTTTAGTGAAGGGGAAAAAAGTCACGATATGTCACGTGACGACGCTGTGAGAATGCGAGTTTGACACCCCTGACCTAGATCTTACCTCCCCCTGAACCCCTGAAATCTTTATCTGACAGTTCCCAAGAAAATGTGTTCAGTCTTCTGAGATTCTTATAAATAGCCGTGTAGCAATAAAGAAGTAACTTTGATCAGCTCACAGTGTCCATCTGCTCCCATATTCCTGAAAGTTTAGGAACAAACAGAGAGTCAGAGAGGATGATTCAGTACTAGCACAGTAATGGTCATAATGCTCAGTTCCAGTTAGTATCTCAGTGTACCAATGGGTGATTTATAAATAATAATAATCCTAAACCGTATGCATTGAAAAAATCTCAGTAAGAAGTGACTTAAAGCATAGATAACTGAAGTCTACCTTTGATCACTGCTGGCTTATCAGTTTAAACTGATAAAAAAAAAAACCCACCACATTCAGTCGTGCTTCTGATAATATCACTATTATTCCTTCAATGAATCTGCAAGCTTTGTACATTGGGAATCTCATCCAGACAAATGAATCTCTCTGCGCTCTCAACTCTTTCACTCAGTTTCAGTGCGTTAACTCCTGTCTAGTCCACTTTTGTGAGTTTCATAGTCTCACCTGGCTCCAATAAAAAAGGAATGGAGAAATATGAGTGTTGATAGTATTACGCTCTAGGAGACAGGAGGACCCTACCTATGAATGATTATGTGCTGGATAAAATATAAATCTCTAGGATTCAAAGAGAGAAAGAAATGAAAATAAAAAGAAAGTTCCTAACATCCTTTGATGGAAACAGCCACTGTAGTATCAGCAAAACAGCGGCAATCTTTACTGCTCTCATTCAGTTCAGAAAATTCTCCAATGTGTTCCCTCTGATTTTGGAGATAATATTACTATCAAGGCTCACAGTGACTTGATGGCCTTTATCTTACATTAATTTGCCTGATTTCCATTGAATTTTAAAACCATTTAAATGAGGAAGGTCACAACATCCTGAGGGATCAAACTCCCTAGTTCAACAGTATGATTCATCTTATTCTCAAGATATTTTGGCGTTGGATAGCCTAGAAATTAAATAAATAAGTAACCAAACCGAAGCCGTGTAGACATTAATTGTGTACTTCCTTCCAAGAAGTGGGGATCATTTGGCATTGTCAGTCCCTGGGATAATCTCCCCACCCCCCTTTCAAGGGCAAACTTTTCCTAGAATTCGCATCAAACATATGCTTGAATATCATTTTTTTTTAAAAATCCACATCATAACATTCCCTTTTAGTGCATGTAAAGAAATGTGCTGTAAAAAATGACCTTCAAAATATTAGGTACCTCCTATCCGTATGTGTGATCACAGAAATAAAATATTCTATTTTTTTCCCAAGCTACAATCATGGACTTTTAAACTGTTGTACCGTGTACTCTAATTTTGTTTATTTGGCTTCGTATTTGTTAGAAAGAGAAGAGAATGTGGGTGACAGTGCACAGACACACACACACACACACACACACACACACACGTTATTTGAGCTCTGCTACCCCTGACTGTGTCTCAATAACAACTGGGTAACTGAAAAAAAGTTTTCTCTGTAACTGTAAAGACTTGTGTGCCTTACAGTCACAGGGGGCTGTTAATGCTCTTGTAATAAACATTATTTATGATTGTTAATTGAAAAGCATTCAAAATTGCCACAGCGTATTTATTTTGTCATTTAAATTTCTTTGTCTCCCCCTGTTGCTTTGGCAATAAAAGGTCATAGAGAAAACACACCCTGGGAACGGTTTTCATTAAGAAACTCCATGTCAGGGGAGAAACACTTGAGAAACAAAATTATTACAATTATTATACTGTCTTTTCAAAAGAAAAAAGGCAGAGTCATTAAAACATTACAGAGCTGTAATCAGCAGATGATCCTGGGGTTACTTTTCAGGATGTTTTGTAATTAAGGAATTGGTTTTAATAACAAAGTCAAGACATTACTAGCACTTGGAAATAAAAAGAAAAGAGAAAGAAAGAAAAAGTTGGAGATACTTTATTGTTAAATAAACAAATAACTTGTAAGTATACTGTTAAGGTGTTTGAGATATTGAAGACAATTAGGCAGTCAGGTGGAAGTTACAATATTTTGTTACTCTCTCACTTTCTTCTCCTTCACCTTTCAATCCTTGAGCAATTCCTTACAACTAAAAATAAAAACAGAACTCCAGGGTTGTCTTTAATCAGATTTATTCTAGATTATTGAAATCTTGGCAATTGTATATGGGTACTTTAGTATATCTCTAAATTTAATACAGTCTACCAAACATAATTTGGAGCGGGGAAGATGATAGCAGTGTTCCGATATCTCAGAGGCTGCCACAAAGAAGAGGGAGTCAAGCTATTCTCCAAAGCACCTGAAGGCAGGAGAAGAAGCAATGGGTGGAAACT
>JANHFL010002951.1:97966-124424 GCA_032468155.1 Oxyrhabdium leporinum | reverse complement strand
AGTTGTTGTGAACCGCCCCGAGTCTTCGGAATGGGGCGGTATATAAATTTAATTAAATAAATAAATAAATAAATAATATAGGATAAACTCTAATAATATATTAAACAAAAAGATGATTTTAAGGCTTAAGAGGATTTCCAAATATTTTGAATCTTAACAAAATATTGTTATAGATAGTTGTTGCTCTAGGATATTTATGCATTTTTTTCTTTGTGTGAAATACCTGTAGCCATACCAATTATGGATTTCTCAGGAATCAAATTTCACTTCAAATATAAACTTTTGCTCACCTTTTGTTTCTCATATCTTGTCCTGACAAAGGTGCACCAACCACAGGTGTGTTCCTCCGACCACAAACATTTCCATAGCTATCATATCCAAATATAAGCCTTTCTGTAGCTCCAGCTGTTACAGCATAGCCTGTTATAAACATCTGTAAGTACACGCACACTACTTTATTCTTGGAATTCACATTGATATGCCACTTATACCATTCCTTCTACTGAACATTAAGGGTTAACTATTTCAACCCTTAAGTATATTTATGATTCCTTTATAATGCAATTATGTCAAGTGAAGCATTTATCAGAAACTGTAACAGAATATTATATATGTATTTGGTGTGTAGTTTTCCCTTACCATCTGATTCGTTCAGAAATATATGATGCTTTTTCCAACTCAAATCCACAAGCCATTTAAGTGACCTCAGCAGCTAATAAGATCAGTTTAAAGAACCTCAGATACCATATTTTTCCGTGTATAAGACACACTTTTTTCCTCCCCAAGAGGATGGAAATGTCTGTGCGTCTTATACAGCAAATGTTGCCCAAGCCCCGCCCACCCGCCAGCCTCCACCCTTTGGCCTCTGCCTCCCAACAATTTGCTTCCTTGCAGCAAACAGCCTGATCAGCTTCAGCACAGCCTGATTAGTACAAGCAGCTGATTGTCGGTTGGATCGGCCTCCCAACGATCGGCTATTTCCGGCTCCTGGGATCGCCATCACCTATTGTCACCTCTGCATGCCCCATTTTTGGCCTCCGCATCCTGTTTTCGGCCTCCGTGCACCCCATTTTTGGCTTGTTCCGATCCCCGCCGCCTGGGCCAATCCAACCGTCAATCAGCTGCTTGTGCTAATCAGTCTGTGCTGAAGCTGACCAGGTTGTTTGCTGCAAGGAAGCAAATTGCTGGGAGGCAGAGGCAGATTTTTTTTCTCTTGTTTTTCTCCCCAAAAGCTAGGTGCATCTTATACTTCAGAGCGTCTTACAGTCTGAAAAATACAGTAATCACAAACAGCAAAGTTATTGACAACAGGATTCTTAACTATTTCCAGGAGTCAATGATTGCTTTAAAGTTTTGTACAGTTTTGCTTTACATACTTAGTGTTTACAATTCCATAGACTTTTTTGGGTGAAGAGAAGAAAATAGAGAAGATAACAAAATGTTCTGCTTATAGTTATAGGGAAATATATGATAAAGTTAAAACATTTTGTTCTCTGCTAATATGGAGAACTTTAACATATCAGGAAAGGCAAAGAATATTTATTGATACCCATAAAATCTTTCCTCCAAATGAAAAGAGAAATAAAATGTTCAGATTAGTAACCGGCCCCAGTTTAACAGAAAGTGACAGCCTGATTTTCCCTTCCCTTCCTGAGCTTCCCCCAAACATGACTTTAAAGTAAGTAATAAAGAAGAATATCTCCTTTATTGGTAAATTTAAAGGGGGAACAGCACAGTGGAGATGGTTGATGCCTCCCCACATATCCCTGCTTTTTAATTCTCGCTTTTATTTTTTAGCATGTATGTTTAGATACATTTTTATGACTGTAAGATGTCCAGAGTTACCTTTACCCAAACTAGGTAACATCATCAGTGTTAATTAATACTAGGGTTGTTCTCAATTTATATTCTAGTGCAGGGGTGTCAAACTGTCAACCCGCGGGTCGGATGCATCACGCGCAGGCCACGCCCAACCCAGCGCTGCAAATGGGAAAAACATCATGAAACGTCATGTGATGACAACATGACGCCTCAAATTTGACACCCGTATCCTAGTGACTTGCCCTGTCAACATTAGGAAGGGGACAGTCTTAAAGATTCTTTGGTTGGGCTGTTTACTGTTGGTTATTTGGCCATTCCTTGACTGGGATATTGTTTACTTGGTTGCTGTCTGATATTAATCTTGGAGTTAATTAATCATGCTTTCTGACTGCTAGTTGGTGTTCAGAGATGCATTCTGTCAGTCTTCTGCCTGTTTGTAGTGACTGTTGTAGCATTACACTATATCACAGTTGTCAAACTCACCACGTCACATTGCCATCACGTGACATTTCGTGAAGATTTTTCCCTAGGCGTGGCCTGTGTGTGATGCACCTGTCCCACAGGCCGCCAGTTTGACACCCCTGCACTATATATTATAGATGACTCCTGTTTTTTCTTCTGGGGCTGGTAGGTCTTCTGGTTTACTTAGGATGTTTGAAGGGCTTTAGTTGGCTTGTGTGCTATGCTGATTCCATGTGGTTGCAGTCAGAAGACATGATGAAAAATGTTTAATTTCAAAACGTATGGACAAATCGAACCGTAATTTCAATTGAGAAACTGTGACCATCCTAGACCAAGCCAAGTCCAAAAACGCTAGGGAATTTCTAGAAGCCTCACACTCTAATTAGCCATCAATAGACACATAGACATAAACAATATTTACTTACTATAAAAAGAGACAATCAACAAGCCAAAAAGGGAACAAAAAGACTAAAACACCTCCCTTCCATCAATCAGCACCCAAAGTGCGTAGATTAATTCCAAAATAAACTGAGAGCAAATCCCACTCCTAACTAGCACATGTTACCTAGTTTGGGCAACGAAACATCTGCAAGAAAACAACCAAGCTCAGAAAGAACTAAGGACCTCTGACCTTAAAAATATTCTAGTCTATAGGAATCTGGGAGAGAGGGGAGGAACTCTTGCTAAAGAGGAATTAAACAGTCTAATGTCAAATTTGATTTTCCCAAATTGTATAGCAACTTGGCAATGAACTAGGTCTATTGGCAGACAACACAGCCATCTTTCTTAAGAGAAGCATATTCAATTGCGGTAAAATACTGAAACAGCTATGTTACTGCACTCTGCTATAACATAATCAATAGACAGTCGCAAAACCAGTTAAAAATATTGCGAAATTTTGCTTCCAGAGAAATTGATATACTTAAAAAGTACCCACCGCAGTTGAATAAAGAAATATTTTTATCAGATTATTCACTACCAATTTCAATCACATCTCATTCTTTTTAACACATTTATTTCAACAGGAACTCTACTTACCAAACCTGCCCAAAAAAGGAAAAATATTATCAACCAAACTTTGTCTGTGCATTTCCTATGTATCAATGGCCGCCACTTTCTTGATTCAGGAAATCTATCTTCAGAAACCTAAGATTCACAAATAGGACATATTTTAAGATTCATTAAACATCAAGGATGCTTAGATAGACAATGCCATCCAATGGATGGTCGCTTGTTTTAGTTTAATCTGTACCAAGCACACAAGTATCCGGTTATAAACTTAAATGTTAAGGGTATTAACAAAAAAATTAACTTTGAGTCCCTAAATGAACTGGAGGAATTACCTGAAGAAGTAACTTATCTAATAGTTATCCTATATACTTCAAGATTTTCCTATAAGGTCCTTGTTTCCCCTACCAATTGAAGTATGCTTTGTGGTTTTAAGAGAAAATAACCATCAACAGGAATATCCTTGAGCTCTCTTGTGATTGAGATGCTAAACTTTTGCTGCAGATTTTATCGATGATAATTTTTTACAATTCATACAATGCATTCTAGCCAATTTTTTGTATGCCTTAAGAAGCGCTGTTTAGATATGTAACACATATATAAATGACTGATGGACATGGTTACTTATAACCTTTTGTGGTTGTTGTACATAAGGCTAAGCAAAACTTCAAAACACATGCATGTATACAGCAACTATTTTGCTTTTCTCTCCTGCAAAGTAAAGTAACAGTGCATGCATATGCATGCAGAGACATATGGGAAGTATTTCTAAAGCAGCCTTACAAAACATGTGGCTGCTATAAAACTTCAAAGACTTTTTTTGTTGTTGTTCCTACTCCTGCATGTTGCAAAGCACCTCTTTCGAATACTTTGAACAGCTTTATTGAGCTGTATTGCATAATTGCTCAATATATGTTACTAAAACAAACAAGAATTTACAAGTAGTCCTTGATTTATGACAAGCCCAAAATTTCTCTTGCTAAGCAATACAGTTAAGTGCATTTTGCCTAATATTATGACCTTTCTTGCCACAGTTGTTAAGTGAGTTACTGCAGTTGTTAAGTCAGTAACGCAGTTAAGTGAATCTGGCTTCCCCATTGACTTCATTTGCCAGAAGGTCCCAAAAGATGATCACATGAACCCAGGACATTAAAACCATCATAAATACATGCCAGTTGAATTTTGGTCACATGACCACAGGGATACTGAAATGGTTATAAGTGTGAAAATAGTCATAAGTCACTTTTTTCAGTGCTGTTGTAACTTCAGTCAGTCACTAAACGAATGGTTGTAAGTTGAGGACTATATGTACTCCTAGGACAGCATTCTCTAGTATTAACTGATATGAAATCATAAGAAAATGTAAATAAAACTGCAGCAATTATATGGCATGTAAATGTTTTTGACTAAAGTTTTAGGGCAAATCACTCCACTTCCCACTCGTGACCACAAAGAGCTAGAGATCCTGGTTCAGATTCCTCTTTATTTTTATTAATTTATTATATTTATATGATGCCCATCTCATTCTGAAAAGCAACTCTGGGCGGCTTACAATTAAAATTTAGCTGTGGGGTTCTTGGTGCTCTTTAAGTTTGGTTGTTTTCTTGCAGAGGTTGCATTACCAATCTGGGTAACTTCATCAGTGCTAGTAGGAGTGGAGTTTGCTCTCATTTTATATACTCTCAAGACCACTTCCACCAATATTGACAGGGCATGTACATAAAATGAGAACAAACTCTACTCTTACTAAGCGCTGCTGAAGTTACCTAGTCTGTAAGAAAACAATTGAGCTCTGAGAATACCAAGGACCCCACAGTTCAACCCTGAGCTACAAATACTGTACTCTCTTATATCCATAAACTTCAGCTATAAGAGGGTAGATAACTTGAGGCTAGTCATTAACTCTCAATACAACTAACTTTGGGGGAGAAGGGATTACAGAATGTGATTTCCAAGATTAACTCTTGCAGAAAACCTTAATGGATAAATAAATAAACTACACAGGTCATGATCTGAATGGAGTAAATGCAAACGTTTACCAATTGCATTATTTTTATACCGTGCCCCCCTCCCCGCAAGGAAAACAAGCCAGTGGTACTTCTTCATTCTATCAGCACAATTTTGCCGAAATGATTCGTTTGATCACTAATGACGGATCCAGTGACTATTCCAGCCCAATGGGACCTAATCACAGATCCACCGAGGTGCAAAGAGACCAAACCTTTTTGCCCCGGGCAGGGCAGGGCAGAGCTCCTTCTTTATGAATCCTTGAAAAATATTCGACCTTCGCTATAGTTGCATCCATTCAGACACGGAGAAACTCTGCTTTTCCTCGCATTGCAATTCCCCCCCCCCCCTCAACTCGCCAGCCGAACTGAACCATCGGGGCTTGTCCCTTCTTCCCGCGTTACAAATGCACAAAGGAAAAAAAAAAGAAAAGAAAAAGAAAACCTTCGCCGCGGGAAGAGGCCTCACTACGGTGGAAGCGATACCGTCTTTCCGTGCACCTGTCGGCTTGGGAGGCACCGCAGTCCGCTTTCGCAGGCAGCATTGCCTCCGCGCGTAACCGGGGTGTGTGGGGGTGGGGGGAAAGAAAACGCCACTTTCCAGCGTCGTTAGCGACGTCCCGGGCTACTGCCAAGTGGCCGAAGCCGGTCTTTTTCCTCTCCTACCTGCCCCCCCCCCCAAAAAAAAAGTCCTCCTGCAACGGCGAGGGGGGGGGCACCCGTCTAAGCTCCCCTCAAGGAAATACCGCGCTTGGTCTCTTACCAAATACTCGCCTCTGTAGCACGCCATGCTGCTCCTTCCTTTCCCACCCACGCCGCTTTGGGTGCTGGGGCAACTTGGGCGGCTCCTTTCTGTTTTGCCAGGCCCCGGGAAGCCAAGTCGGAAAGAATGGGCTGGGCCAGGCCGGGCTGCAGCTGGGTGCGGGCTACAGGTTTAGCCAAAGTATCCCAGCCTCAGGTTTAGCGCGCTGCCCTCCCGGTCCGCAACCCGGCGCTGGGGGTGGGGAGGTCTGAAACGCCACCCTGCAAGAGGCGCCGCGCGCCTTTGCGCCCGGGTTTCTCTGCATGCCTTGCCTTTGTTTACCTTTCCGGGAACAAGGTGCTCGCGGCGGGTGTGCAAAGTTTTACCACAACTCCGCGCTGGAGGGAGGCGCGCGCCCAGAGCCAGCTCGTCTGGCCACCGCGAGATGGGTAAATTACAAGGCGTAAAATAAGAATAAGTGGGATCTTCTTGCTGAAGGTTGCGCGTTTCCTGTTCTCGTGTTTGACTGGACTGGATGTGTCTTTCGTCGGCGAGAAGGGGGTGTTTTGGTTCCTGCGTGGAAGATTCCCAGGTTAGGCGTGTGTGTGTGATTGCAGCACCTGAGCAGGGTGCGGTGAATTTTTATCTAACCCCCCTTCCCGTGCAAGCGACGGAAAAAAGGAAATGCCCACCCAGTTAGTAAAGAAAATCCCCTCGTAGCCTCAGAAGCATTTCTTATCGGCCTGGGCATAAACAGGCATTCTGATGTGGTGGTTCAGGTGGACAATAATACAGAAGGAACGGAAGCCGCCGGAGCTGCCGAGTGAATTTTCCTCTTGAATGTTTTTGTGGTCCTTAACTTATTGTGAAAGCACTTACAACTTGTAGATTTCTCTCACTGAGAGCTAGGATCTGTCTTGTCAAAATACCGCCCCCCCCCCCGAGTAAAACATTAAGATGTACTGTATATTTATGACTCAAAACTCGATGAAGTACACTTTCTTTTACGGAACTTTGACATCGTTTAAAAGAAAGTGAAATAGAGGAAATCCTAGAACATTCAAACTGCAATCTGGTTATAACCTCTCCAGCTACAGCAAAGGTACAAGTCTAAATTCTACAACTGCTTGATAACATTAATCTTTACAGTAGGAAGTAAGGTAGCAAAATAATTATCTCTGTTGTTTGTTTATCATCAAGTTGCTAATCATTCATGCAGTTTAAGTAGAAACCAAACCACTGCCAATTAGAAAATTAAACACACTTTATTAAAAACCTTTTTGATTAATATGCATTACAACATATCTAGCAACGCATGCTCTGTAGTGCAATCCTATGTTCTCAGGAAAATGAGATTGTACACTGCCCAAAGTCCATTTTTGAGGGAGATGGGCAGTTCAGAAATATTAAAAATCAATGAATAAATAAATAAATAAAATGGAAAATGTTTTTCTTCGTTTTTGAAGAAGGAAAAAAAAGTGCCCAAGGATTTAAAAGAAAGTAGAAAAGGCTTAATGCTGGGAAAAGTGGAAATAAAGAGAATGATCAGCATCAAGGAAGATGGACTCAGTTACACTGGCAATAAGTATACAATTTGGAGATTTGAAAGAACAGGTTAGGGATAGGTTGTCATGAGAAAAAAATTGATGTGGTCACTAAGAGTCAAAAATGACTTCATGATACATCATAATAAGCAGAAGAGAAGAGAAGAAAAACTGGAGAAAATCGCAAAATACAAAGACCTGCAAATAGAAATAGAATTGACTGCAAAAGCAAGAAAGCAAAGATAGTACCAACAGTAATAGGCACCTTGGTGGTAATCCCAAAACATCTGGAGCACCAGTTGAACAGCATCAGCATGGACAAAATCATCGGTCAATTGCAAAAAAGTATTTTTACTTGGGTCAGCTTACATCCTGTAACAATCTCTTTAACATCATCAAATAAAAGCATCTGTCTCTCGCAAGTCCTTAGGAAGGACTCATAAATAACAGTGGTTATCAGCACACTTTGTGTGATACCAAAAAATGTTGGACAGCACTTCGAAAATCTGTGCATTGACAACATCTATGCCTGTCAGTTACAAAATGCCATTCCGCTTGGATCTGGAGATATACTATACCAATATATTATGACATCCTAAATTCTTGGGAAGAGTTGATGTTTATGAAGGCTTAACACCAGGTAAAGAACAAACAGCTGTGATTTCACGTTGCGTATATTATAATAATAAAAGGTAAATGTTTGCACCCTAATACCCATTGAAATTTATGGAAATATATATACATGCAAGTCAAGTTGATTTCTACTGTTTCTGGATGTTGCCCAGAACATTTTTTGTTATTGCAAGCTTTGAATTAATAATATATCTAGTGAAATGGTTTTAAAAATATGAAATATTTTCATGTTAAAAACATACCTCATTCTGATTCAACCTTGTAGAAAACTGGACACTTCTAAATGGTGCACTTTTATGTAAAAGTAATTATTACCATGTGTTTATTAGAATATGTTTCTGCTAATATCATTATGTCGAAATGTTTCATTTATTTCTCCCACTAGATAAAAGGGTGTTGAAAAACTCATAGGTTTTGTAAACACTTGTATTCTGGGTTTTCTTCCACCAGGTGGTGCTATCTATCATATAGCTATTTAACTACCATAGGTTGCAAAAGAAAACAGGAAAAAGTTTTTATATCATTATAGAATTGCAGGACTATGTTCAAGATATTTAGGAAGGACAGTGTGTTTGCAAAGGGAAACAAATTCATTTTGCTGACAGATGCTGGTCTGTGATAGACAGATTTCCTGATACAACCCATGTTGCACAATCTGACATAGAATTAAATGGACATATTTAATTGTATTGATTTTGACTCCTGAGTTATGGACAGTTATTTGAAACTAATTTTCTATTTGCCTCTGAGTTCTGACTAACGGAAGCAATTTAAAATGTTGATGTCTTTCATTGAATTTTGAAAACTTGTCCCGGATTTTATTTGCCAGGTTATTTTTGAATCTGTAAATATCATAGCAGGTAAGTAGTAAGAAAGTTCAAGCATAGTTTTGACTTAGAGAAGATTCCCAGGCACGTTTTATGATTGAAAAGTAAATGTTTCAGCAGGAGTCACTTTTGCAAACACAGGATATTAGGGTTCAAGATTTTATGAGTAATGTAATTTATGTAGAAGAATTATATCTAAGCAAGTAATCCAATATTGAAAGTGCCTTCAAGAAACTACAACGATCTATGAGAAAAGTAAGCTGCTTGCCTTTCAAAGTCTTCATCTCTTTGGAACGTGAAGATCTGACCATGTTCATATTTGGTTTACAACTCAAAAGCTGTTCACTATACTAAAGAAGTGGTGAAATGCTCCAGAGCGTCTGCCCCTGAGGTTACAGATTATCTAATTGTGTCCAGATGTCTGCATGGAGTTGTGGCTGTCTGCCAAAAGCAGCTGGGCTTTATACCCTGAAGCTTACATGGGCCAAATCTGACAGAGAAATACCAAAATATGAATATGCAGTTTTTCCTAGGATTACCTCTGCAGAACTCAGAAAAAAAGATACCACTCTTGCAAACAGAAGCTACGTTCATGGTCTTCATGTTTGAAGCGTGTTTTTGGAATTGAATTCAAAATACTGTGCAGCTCTGAAATGCACTCCATATAATTTTCCCTCTTTGCAGATAGCATGCATCTATCATAATCCTGCATTTGAACATGACAGGAACTGTGTTCCAAACAAGCCAAGAGGTTTGTTTTTCTGTTTCTTATTTGATATTGTACCCGCTTAACTGCTACCTCTTTTGTTTCTAGAAATCCATCATGTCAATACCCATTTTAAAACTGAAAACGCTAAATGGGAAGAGAAATGAACATGCAGGCAGATGACAGATAGTCTCCAACTTACAGCTACAATTGGGACGGGAATTTTCATCGTTAAGTGATGCAGGTGTTGAGTCGTGTCTGATTTTACCACCTTTTTTTGCTGCAGTTGCTAAACAAATCCGCTTTCCCCCATTGTCTTTGTTTTAAAGTTCCCTGGGGGAAAAAAGCGCATGGAAGTCACATGAACCTCGGGTGCTGCAGCCATCGAAAATGCACACCAGTTGCCAAGCACACAAATTTTGATCACGGGGACACTGCTTCCGTCTGAAGTCCCAGTACCAATTGCAACTGTAGCGCTGTCATAACTTTAAACGGTCATTAAACGAACGGTTGTAAGTTGAGGACTACCTATAAATATAACTGGGGGACAAGTGAAATACGAATCTGTACCCCTGGAGACAGCATCTTTCTTTAAATCCCTAAAGACTGCTTTCTCTCTCTGAATGCAAGTTGGAAGCTAAGCGATCTTTAATATGCAGAGGTGGACATGGGAAAGTGACCTAGAAAAGAAGCCAAAACAGGCTGCCAAGTGCAGACCAGCTACCCGCACATTCTCTGGCTATATCCATGATACAGGACAAGGAGTTCTTGTCCGATAATTGAGTAGGGCTTCTGTAAGCCAGCACCTATATCAATAAGTATTTATCTCGAAGGAATGCAGCTGAACTGGACAGGCACCAGCTATCGGTGACTGTTTCGTAAGTAAGAGAACAGACGAGGAAAGAAGTCATGTACTTAAATGTAATGGTTTTCATTCTTGGAAACAAATTATTTTTCTTCAGGTGTATTCATCCAATGTCTTTTCACACATAAAAAAATGGAAAATTCAAAGCAGCTACTTGGCTTATAAAACATTTGTGTCAATAGAAACATTACATGCCATCTGGTAAACACTGACTACAGTCTTTCCCCAGAAGGAGCCAGCACAGAGTAGCTTTAATCTGTATTAGACGATTTTGGATATCTACTTAACATTAACGTTTTACTTCTTAAGGTTTTCCATTTTTAAAAACGCAACTGAACTTAAATTCAGGAACAATGCGTTTAGACTATCATGTTTGCTAAACAAACAGGAACTCACAGGGGAAGGAAGGATCACTTAAGAATCAAGATTAATGAATAATGAATTTAACCACACTGGCTCGCCTAAAAAATACTGTTTCCCCAGGTATTGTTTCAGTACTGTCTCCTATCTAGAGACAGCACTTGACCAGAGTAGGGTAAAAACTTACTAAATAAGTACTTAGAAGAGTCCCTTCTTTCTTAGCAACCAATCCCTTGATTGAGATCAACAATGAAGTCCTACTTGTGATTAAATTTGTGGGTCTAAGATGGAATGTGGTGATTCAAGGTAGAGTCTTGGTGGTGGTAGCTTCTCAATAATTTTCAAGACCCATTCTCTACTAGTAATCAATACTAATTGTAACAGGTGAGGACTTACCTATTCTCTCAGTTCTTTGTTGCTATGGTTTTTGTTATAATTTTGTCTTATTTTCTGAAAATGCTTTTTATTTCATATGAAGGATATTGTAAGTAAAAATCTGCAAGATGGGCAGCATAGAAATTAAATAAATAAACAAACATTTTTACTCTGTATTATAATCTACTTTGTGATTATTTAAAAACAACTTAATAGTAAATAAATGCAATTATAGGGAATAAATTAAGTCTTGTCTCCCACAATAGTTATCCTCAGCAAAATCTTCCGCAGCTACTGGTTAGTGGTTGTATGGAATGCAGAGTTAAGGGCCTTGTAGTTCACTCGTAATGTTCTGTCCTGCCATCTAGGATTCATTCAAGGTGATACAACTTCAGTGAAGTTGGTTGTTGTAATCCTAAGGAAGCAATCGGGGATCATGGTCAAATCCCTGGATGCTTTACAGGTGTTCTTTATCATTCATATTTGAAAAGGGAGGAAAGAACAAATGCTTACAAATGAAATTTGTTGGACTACCTGTAAATTTCTTTTTAAATTTGAGGAACCTAACTCTGGTTCTACTCTTAGGTATTTCTTCTTAAAAAGTCAAGTCCATATCTTGACTGTTAGTATTTTTTGTTACAGGATATTGAAATTTGGGGAAAGCTATGCTGGGGGCACACATTTCAGAAGCTGCCACCAAACTATAGTTTTTAGTTTGTCAGAATGAGAACATTATTAAATATAGTGGAAGTACAGTAATCATATCAGTTCCGTTTAATTAATTAAATCAAATTTATGTTCATATTGAACACTTCTCTTTCCTTTCTCCTGAAAGAAACACCAACATTTATACACTTCTGTTCTATTTAATCTATCTTTGCAATGGGGTGTCAAGATGAAGATGATGCAGTAGGCATTCTGAAAAACTTTACCTGGCTTCAATTATCTATGCCCTAATATAATATATCCATAATATATCCATTACTTAATATAAATTACTGCTTTACTGCAAATATTTTGGACTATAACCTTCATCATTCACTGTCAGCAACCCCATTATCCCAGACTGGGGAAGGCTGCTATATTTACTTACGTATGAATGCTACCTAGAAGATTCCATTAGAACAATGAAGGCATGAATGAGACTAAATAGAAATAATATTGCAGAGAAGCAAAAACCATATTATTTTACACTGCTAAATTTTCGTACTGTTTAAATTTCCAGTTATTGGTAAATATTAGTTTTGCATGTTTCTAACAAATCCTCATCTCGGAGCTGTTGTGTATGTGATCATGAATGGTGTTATTACACCATATATTTTACAGGAAATCTTTCTAGAGGATAAGATTTTCTAAAGAGGAAGCTCTTGTCTTCAACTTAGCGTGCTTTTTAATAGATGTATTATTTTTGGTAACAGGATATTGCATTGCTTTTTAACCCGCATGTTTACCCATGGCAGAACTTTAAGGCAATGGGTACTGCATTGCCACAGTCTTGGTTAAATCATCAGAAAATGACGTTGATAAGGTCCTGAGAAAATTCTGAAAAGCAGAAACAATATAAACCTCATAAATCCCCTGGACTCTGTATTCTTAATCATGCTAAAGTTTATTATTAAGGAAATCACTCCATTATGGGAAATGACTAGCCTTCATGAACTCATTCACCTGCACAAAATGTTAATCATGGGGATTTTTCCCAAACATTCTACACAGGTTGACTACTTTTCTACCCCATTGGGAGGGTTATCACACAACTGCAAACACAGGACAGCTGCTTCCTCATTATGAATGAGGGGTCCAGAAACAAGGGTAGGCTGGAGAGTCTCCATTAGTCATGGTTTTGAAACATTATTCTGTCAAACTGAGAAATTCCAGCTTTTTTCTAGAGAGGATTGAAAAGAAATGTGTCAAGTCAAACACTCCTCTCTTATCTTTTGATGTCAAGCATTTTCCTGGAATCCTCAATGAAGCAGAAGGGATGATGGGAACATCTCCCTCATTTCTGCAGCACATTCTCTATTTTGAAGTCCTGGTTTCTTTTTTTCTCTCTCTCCCTCAGCCCAGCTACCTCCTCATCGTGCTTCATCTCCTTTTTTTCTTGTTTTCCCCCAGTGCTATTTTCTCCAAATTTCTTTCCCGTCACCCCATCTCCTGATTTCTTTGGTACTTCTGATGGAAGGAGAGAGGGGAACCCATGAGGATATATCTCTGAGAAAGAATGGTTTGTATGCATATATCCAAATAGCAAATCAATTTTACAAATCTAGTATCTTATTTTATTGGCAAATATGATTATTCTCTATTCAAGTACAGGCAGTTCTCGACTTATGACTGTAATGGAGCCTGTCATAAATCATGATGGTTGTAAAGCAAACATTATGAGACCAGATGATAAGTGAATCATCATGAACGTCAAGTGATTTTATGGTCATTAAGCAAATCTATTGTTCACTATGGGGCATTTTTGCTAAAAAAATGGAAGTAAATGCCACCTTGGTAAAAAAATGTCATAAATTGTGGTCAGGTGACTTTTGAATAGATAGAATATCCTAGCGTTCTTCATTAGAATAATAGTTAATTGAATAATCTGTTAATTGAAATAAACACAAATGTAAGAAAGTCCAAAAGCTATGGCTAGTAGTAGTTGGCTATGAGATTTTTGGTCCAACACATTTGTATTCAAATAATGTAATTTATATGTTGTGTAATGCAATAATGTTATGTATTGCATTATATACAATTGTGATCCAGTTTCCTGTAGTGGTCAAAGGTACTGGACTAGAAACTGGGAGATGGTGATCCTAGACCCATCTTAAGCATGAAGTCATCTGAGTGACCTTGGGATAGCCATTCCCTCTCAGTCCTAGGAAGGAGATAAAGCACTTCTGAAAATATTGCCAAGTAAACTGTTTGCATTTACTTATTACTTCTATTTAGACTCAGTGGAATATTATGGGAGCTAAAGTGGTATAACACTATTGTTTTTCTACAACTGCCCAGCATTAAATTTAGTACCTGCCCATTATATCTGCTCTCACCCAGGAATATATATACAAGAACAAGTAACATGGCAATGGGACCAGGCGTGGGCTTCAAAATTTTTAGCAACCGGTAGCTGGGTAGGCATGGCCATGATGGGCATGGCCTAGTCGGCCTCCTTCACCACGGTGGGGAGGGGCGTTTTTGCTCTCCCCGGGCTCCGGAGGCTTTCCTCGAGCCTCTGGGAGGGTGAAAATGGGCTCCCCGGGCTCTGGAGGCCCTCTGGAGACTGGAAAAAGGCCTGTTTCCAGCCTTCCCAAACTTTCGGGAGGCCCATTTTTCACCTTCCCCAGAGGTTTTCCTCAAGCCTCTAGGAAGGTGAAAACAGCTTCCCCAGGCTCCGGAGGCTCTCTGGAGGCCGGTTCTGGCGTTCCCGAACCTCCAGGAGGCCCATTTTTTGCCTTCCCCGGGCTCTGGAGGCTGTCCTCGAGCCCCCAGGAGGGCAAAAACAACCTCCCTGGGCTCCAGTGGCCCTCTGCAGGCTGGAAACGGGCCCATTCCTGGCCTTCAGGAGCCTCTGAGGGCAATTTTTCACTCTCTCCGAGTCTCCATGCGACCCTGTACTTACCTGGGATCCAAAATGGGCTGCGTGGGGACTCCTGGGTGGGGTGGGGCCAGCCAGGAGTGGGATTTGGCAGTTTGCCAAACTGCGCAGAATCCTAGCTACGGGTTCGCCTGAACCTGTGCGAACCCGTAGCAGCCCACCCCTGAATGGGACATGTTTTATTTCTCACAGTAACAAGTTTACTGCTGCTTCAGTTCAACCACATGAAGGAACTGGCTAAAAAAACCACATATCATGCAAAAAATGGAATCTAGAATAAGACATGACTTGGAAGACAACAAAGAAGATGATGTAGATGTCAAGATCTAAATATAGAACATAGAATAATAGAGTTGGAAGGGACCTTCTAATCATCCCCCAGCTCAAGCAGGAGACCCTATATATTTTCAGACAAATTGTTGTCCAGCAGTGTAGCAGTATTCACTCTGAAACTGCCTGAGAACATGACTCTAGTAGTCTTGTGCAAGTCCATACATACATACAGTTTGTAAATCAGCTTATATAATAAGCTACTCCATATCAGCCTTTCACCAATAGGTGAAAAATAGCAGTTCCCTTATGCAGACTCCTATTGATTTTTATCCTGCATCCTCCTATAGAGTGTGAAAAATACAGGGCTGAAGGTTCAGATAGCATTGAAGGCATAACTCACTGCTTTGTAAAACTGGTAAATTTGGCATGCCAACTCTCCCAATGCTTTTGGGGAGAAGAGAATGGGGATTGACATCATCCATGAACTAGAGATGAGAGGATACGTCTGCATCAGCCTGGAAGCTAGCTGATCCTAATGCTACAAGTCATCTGACCTGGACCACTGATGGTATGGTGGATGAAACATGTACGGTTGTATAGGCCTTGCAACTGTCACTGAAGAGCAATAGCACTTAAACTTATATACTGCTCCATAGTGCTCTACAGCACTCTGAGCAGTTTACAGAGTCAGCATATTGCCCCCAATAATCTGGTCCTTATTTTACTGTCCACGGAAGGATGGAAGGCTGAGTCAACCTTGAGCTAGTCAGAATCAGACTCCTGGCAGTGGGCAGAGTTAGCCTGCAATATTGCATTCTAACTACTGCGCCACCACGGCTCATGCTGTAAGCTTAAGAGAGAAAACAATACTTCGACGTTAGTACAGCTAAGAATGTTTTAAGGGAATCTTCTTCTCTGATTGAAAGAAGTGTCATGGGAACAAACCATAAAAAAGATGTACCAGGCAGCTTTGTACCATGGGTGGCAGATCTGTGTTGCAAAATTCAGAGTACATTTGAGAACAGGAAAGCATTATATTGTCCTGTATATCTTTGCAGCCATTCAGTAGTTATTGAATTTGTGCAGCCCAGATACAGTAGCCTTAATGGTTAGCTACAAGTGAAGAGAGTCCATAAGCACAATTAAAGGTACTTTTGGGGGGTTGTCCTTTAGGAAGGCTCTTAATACAGAAAGCTGAAGGTTACAGATTCCCCACCTCCATATGGAAGTATAGTATTAAGGAAGGACTATTATCATAAACAAATAAGATGACTGTTTCATTTTCTTTCTTTTAAAACAGCAGACAAACTACTCCTTTCCAAATAATGTAGTGCAACAAGACCTTGGGGGAACACATCCGGTGTGGTTAAATATGATGCTTTAGTGTTGACTCAGCTGTGATCCCTGAAAGAACCAAACACTCTACTCCTTTCATCACACTCTTTATTCAATTATTGTGTATAAGCAATAATCAAGGCAGGGTCTAAAGTAAATATATTAGCATCTCTTCAGCAACATATATTCAGCATGTAGGAATCTAGCTGGTAGAAACTCAAAGTTCTGGTATTCCTTTGCAAATACCTTTGTTAAACACAGCCGTGCTTCAGATCTCTGGAACAGCAGTGTTCTAGTAACCTCTTCCGGAAATGGTCTAATGTTGAATATTTTTACATTTTTCCAAAAAATAAATCCATCCTACAATTTATACAATACAACTATTGCAATGGGTGCCCTCTGACCAAACAATTATTATTTACTTAATTCACTTAATAGGCTTTCTTGGAAATTCATTTTTGTTAATCTGATATTGCAGTAAATAATTTAGCAGGTTGTCTTTAGGAAAACATAAGTGCTGTTACTTCTTGATCATAATAAAGATATGCCTTGTTTGGCACAGGATTAATTCTTCAAACATTATACAGTGACAATTGTTCTTTTGTTCTCATATCAGATGAAAGAAGCTTGTGCGTGTTAATAGCTTGTTAGAAAAACAGTGCTCAGTAATGTATAAAATTTCAGTAATTTAAGAATGCTGTCATAAATAATTAGGACTACCATATGTGGTCTGCAAAAAATCCAGATCATCACTAGATGAGATAAAAAAGATCCAGATTTGGGGGTAAGGGTAAATCATAGTTATCTCAGACCTCTTAACGTTAGACATTACTAGGTTTTGTTTACTGCAAAATCTAGCAAACACTAGAGGTTAAAGAGATACAAAGAGGTACAGAAAACTTTGTCATTGTCTGATGGTCATCCAGATTATGTATTTTTATATATAGTAACCCTACATTTTAACTATGACCAAAAATGCTTTTGCACTAATGAATGCAACAAGCATGCCAACTGTGTCTATTCTTTGAAATAATACACAAGTAATTCTCAATTTATAACCTTTCATTTAGTTACCTTTTGAAGTTACCATGAAAAAAGTGACTTCTGACCATTTTTCATACTTATGATCGTTGCAGCATCCCCATTGTCATGTGATCAAATTCAAACTCTTGGGAAACTGGCTATTTATGATGTTGCAGTGTCCCAAGATCATGTGATCATCTGTTGTGACTTTCTGACAAGCAAAGTCAATAGAGAAGCCAGGTTCACTTAACAACTGTGTTACTACAGAATCTAGTGTTGCCCCTGGTCTTTCCCCTCTGCCATCCTGTTCCCAGCTCTCCTCCAAAAAAACTCTCTAGATCTTGGAGGTAAACATTTCCAAAAGCCTAAGGTGCAGCTAGTTTCAACTCCTCTAGGAGAGAATTCTTCAGATCCACCTTTATCCTCTGGAAGGAAGTCAACCTATAATCTGAAACTAGTAACCTGAGCACAGCCCTGTTCTAAGGAGTGTAGGCCCCAGAGAATGTAAACATAATTAATGGCTGGGAAAGGCATGCCTATCTGAAAAAATATATATCCTTGAGAGGATTCGTTTCCTCAAAAGTAAATATTTTCTTGTCAGTATACAGTAATTTTGGCAGATGACTCATAATTAAGCTTTAGTGGTTTGAAGAGTTCAGGAATGAGCCTTTAATTTCAGACTAGTAAAACTATCTGATCTCTCTGCCTTATCCAGCCATTTTCCTCATCGGGGGCTACAAAAATCTATACGATCATTGAAAGGCAGCAGAGTTAGAGTTTTCTCTAGTGTTTTACTTCTATTTTGTAATTATCCTGAATTAAGCAGCTTTAGACCTGATAGCCTAGCTTTGCCATTCCAAATTTTGGACTTTTCTCCTTATCATGTTTGTACCCAATTAAGACATTTCCTTTAGATATAGCATTTAGATTTCTAGCACCTGCCACCTGGGTCGGTTTCCTCATGCAGAGGCACCCCACACACTAATGTGGAAATATATTGCACTTCTTTTGAATTGGCTTGTTTGATTTTAGACTAGCAGGGTGTAGTCCTACTGCAAGATGCAGAGAAAGCTCAGCATATGGGCTCCTTAAAGCTGCTCACAGGATCAGTTCCAGGAAGAAGCCATATACTAGAGAAGGAGAAGTTAGGGGGGGGTGTATCATAGATTCGGTATTTTCCTCTGCTTTTGTAAAGGTATCTGCTTGCAACTTTTCATTTTACTTAGATGGCATTGTCCTTTATTATATACGTTTCCCTGAGAGCTTTATTTATAGGGTGGGTCCTGTTGAATGAAAAGAAAAAACCTGTCTCCGTGTGTTTATACATGCAGTTAGGAAAAGTCGGCTGCCAGTTTTTGACTCACTCAAGTTGAACTGTTTATTCTTCCAAACAACATAAATTAAAAAGAAAAAAAGAAAAGAAACAGGAAAGAGGGCAGATGAATGGTGGTCTTCTCAGCTTCCTTTACATTCTTTGAATTGCATTCTTCCTCTGGTTAGGTCTTTTGGAGCTTTCTGTCAAAAGAAAAAAAAATAATGATGCAAGGGAATCAAAGAAAGGGATTGGGGGTGAAGAGGTAAAATGGATACTGATTCATCTCCGGTTGCATAATATCAAAACTTTCTTCCGCCCTGCCGCCCCCCCCCCCCTTTAAATAAACTCTAAATGCAGATCGGATTTTAAGAAGTAAAACTAGAAAGTGCTGAATAATCAGCAGGATATTGTCTACCTCCTTTATTCACCGCAAGACAGAAAGCTTGAATTGAACATGCAATCATATACTCAATGTTTAGTGTGTCTGTCTTTAAATAGTTAACCCCCTAATGATGTGCATGTACAGCAAAGATAAAGCCTATAAAATCTAGACGAGGATGGGATACTCTGTAAAAATTCCAGTCTTTGTACGACACTAGTAAAGATTCCCTGCTAGAAATTAGCCTTTCTTTCCAACGAAGGGGGACATTTTCTAGCATGGGCTGAAAAATTAACCCTTTGTTTTTTAACTAGGACTGAATCTTAACTTGTGTTTGGAAATGGACAGATTGTACAGGTGGTCCTCGACTTATGATCAAAATTGAGCCCAAAATGTATGTCGTTAAGTGAAAGATTTGTTAAATGAATTTTGCCCCATTTTACAACCTTGCTTGCCACAGTTGTTAAGTGAATTACTGCACTTGGTAAGTTGGTAACATGGTTGTTAAGTGAATCTGGCTTCCCCATTCACTTTGCTTGTCAGGAGGTGGCAAAAGGGGATCACATGACCCCTGGGACACTGCAATGGTCATAAGTATGAATCAGGTGATAAGCATCTGAATTGATCACATGGTCATGGGGATGCTGCAAAGGTTGTAACTGTGAAAAAATGTCATGTCACTTTTTTCAGTGCCATTGTAAGTTTGAACGGTCATTAAATGAACTGTTGTAAGTCGAGGACCACCTGTATTACATTTGTTTGTTCCTCAAATTCCTATATCTCCTACAACATCTGAGTACCTCTGGGTCGTTTACAGATAACAGTAAAATGATATAAAAGCTAAAGTTATAAAAGGGCAAAACAATGTTAAAATTAACAATTGCAAAGTTAAAAGCCAGAGGAAGGGCCTTCAGTCCATCAACCACCGCAAGGGTTGCAGGGCACTCTTGGATCCCCCAGACCAGTTGGCAGAGCCAGGTCTTAATGCTCTTCCAGAAGGCCAGGAGAGTGGGAGCTTGCCCTGCCTCCAGGGACAATTTCATAGGGCAAGGGGCAATAGCAGAGAAGGCCCTCTTTCTAGACCCTGCCAGTTGAAATTCTTAACCAACTGGATCCATAACATTCCCTCTCTGCCTGCCATTTCTATTGCTGTTAAACAATGCTTAAAACCTCTTTTTACATGGTAGTGTGTGTTGCTACAGTTATTTACAGATGAACAAGGCAATCCAGTTGACCTCAGTTGAAACACAACTTGCACGAAAAAGAAATGGGTTTTGATCAAAGTCACAGACATCTTGACTTTCTGGATAGTCTCCTCCACACACACTAATGCCCTTGCTTCTAATCATTCTGACTAATTGAAATTCAAAATTTCTATTCTAAAATTTTATCATGACAGTAATGTTGAGTGTAACACAATTCTAGTACCAAATTCCTGTTGGTAGTTTATATATAAAGAGTATTCATTGGAGTCACCTAACCAAATTTGCCCTTTTGCAATCACTTTATCATGCAATTTCAGCACAATTATTACATTTTACTCTTGTGATTATCTTTCTACTGGTTCCAAACCAACTGTGGGAGCTGCCGTTCTCCCCTCTCTTTATTTAAGATCACTTTTAATTACAGTTTGCCTGTAAGACCTGTAGGAGTCCTGACTGAAGATAACCTCAAGAGTAAAATGTAATAATCAAGTTGAAATTACATGACAAAGTGATTGAAAAGAACTGCTAATTAACTTCTTTCCTGGGAGAAGTAATAAATATTTTTCTCCAGATAACTTTAAAATGCCAGATCCACTTTCCGGATATCTATTTACCCAAAAATACTAAATGTAACCTTTGTCTGGTTGGGTATGCATTTTCTTTAAGTAGTAGCTACACGTGAGTCAGTATAAAACTTACATTTCATAATCACCAACTCTTCACCCTTAATTCACATGCTAATTTCCCAAAAGAATGAATGGAAAGCAGAGTTAAAGAAAATATATGTGGAAGATGCTTGAAAGAGAATTACATTACAGAGAGCCATGAAAGTGTGTGGAACCACAGGAGCGTTTTGAAAACAGATGCATGCGGGAATGGTAAAGTTATGCACTGCAGGGAGTAACAAAAATGAGAATGAGAGTAAGATATTGTATAATGAATAAAGAGGAGGAAAGAGAGCTGCAAAGAATGTAGCCAAGAAGGAAGAACGAGGTTTGAAACTTCTAAATTGAATATTTTGCCTTCTATTCTTGCTCCTGTGAGCAAGAGCCTTAGAATTTGGGCTACTAAGGTTTCTAGGATGGCCCAACAATTTATAGTTAGTCATTTTTGGCATTTGCTGTTCTGTTGTGGTTTTCTCAGTAATGCTTTTGGAAGTGATTTGCCACTGTCTCCTTGAGAGAGAGTGACTGGGGCAAATTCACCCAGCCAGATTTTCATGCGTAAGGCAGGGCTAGAACTCACAGTCTCCTGGTTTCTAGGCCAACACTATACCTCTACACTAAGTTGGCTCTTGGTTTCTAGGATGGCTTAGCAATTGGCCCAATGGCCCAATATGACTGCATCGAATATAGGAGTTGCATCTAATATTGCATTTAATAGAGCAGAGGTCTTTGGGAAGATTAGCTGCCCCATCTGTTAGTGTGCTCCATATCTTCTGGAAGAGTTTAATTTCAGGAATTTAGAATACGTTGATCTTATAAACCAAAGGGATATGGATGGCATTCAAGAATATTGGTTGCAATCACAGGCACTTGAACGGTTCCTCTGATGTTAATTGGAGAAACTGGTGGTTTACAGATCTGGTAAACAAGTGGAAAATTCCTTCGTAGATTAAAAACAATTGGGGCATTATGAAGAGAAGTAATAAAAGTAAGCTGGGATTATCTTCACGTTGTGTCCACAGGACTTTGAAATGAGACTAGCTGACTACCTCTTCCTTTCACCTGTTGTATATTTCTGAAAGGGGGCAATAAAAGTAACGGACACTTCTAGTCACTGTCTGGTTTCTAGGTTACAACTTTAACCACTTCTGATATTATTTCTATGCTAATGAACTGCTTGCTAATGTTCAGAATGGATCGTCTTCTTTTAAAGAACATAGTTAAAGCGAGCAATAACTGATTAAGATGTAGGAAAATGCATCTTGATGGAAATAAAAAAAAATGTTTGCATATGCTTGAAGAGCGTTAAACAAGGAATCCCCGGTGCAGTAAACAGAAATAAAAATAAATATTTTAGACTACATGTTACTATTACTGTTACTATAGAAATCAGAAAAACATGAATGAAACAAAAATCATAACAAATAATCTTCATAATCCAGCATTTGTTGCAAAATCCATTCTTGTCTGTGTGAAACAGATTCAACACCTTCGAATAAGGTAATAATGCAAAATATTTGTGAATTTCCAGATATTTCACTAGGCTAATTCTTTGAATACATTTTTTCTTTGGGGCCAACCCAAACATTTGCTTATAAGAAGTCTTAGATCTGAATGATGTATAAGATTAAAAGATAAATTCAATAGAATGTGCAAAATAGGTGGCCACTTCCAGCATGTATAACAGGAAAAAAGTAAACGTCCTCTTCTTAATAGCTTAGCCGGATCCACGGTATTTGATGCTTACTATTTGCTTCTGCTAGACAGTAAACTAAGTTACAAAAGAGGTATTCTGTGTTGGTGGTTTATGGGAAGCCCCAGCTGTTAAGATCTGAGTGCATATTTTCCAAATTGTGGGCTGAATAGCTCATATGCCGACTTCTTTCCTTGTACTGTGGTTACTAGAAAAGCCTACGTGTGAACTTTCAATGTGGGTAATAAACATATTGTAGTCAACTAAATCAACCCATGTGCTGAGATCCTGGCTAGGGTAATACAGCATAGGAACCAAGCAAGGAATGCAGAAAAACCACAGACCTGTCAGCCTTGATAAAAATGAGTGGATAGTGTAAGCCACAGAGAATTTATGGCTGGAATTCAAGGACAGATGGTGGACATGAGCAAGCACCTCATTAGTAGTTAGCTGCCTTTAAGCAACTACAGTACATCCAGAATTTAAAACTCATCACAAATTCAGTGGGTTTTTAGGATTCTGCTCCCAACCATTAGAATAGCTGAATAGAGTACTTTGTGCTAGCTCCAATCCCACGTTAATCACCCATTTTCTTTATTCATAATGGCACTGTTGTGTCTTAAAGTTCCAGGACCTTAAACAGATTTAGAGGATGTGATTAATACCTAAGTTGTATTCCATCTTTGTCCAGGAATTAAAGACAGCTTTCAGCTGGTCTCCCTTCATTTTGTCCTCACATCCATATTCCTGTGAGGTGGATTAGGTCAAGAGAGAGTAATTGGTCCAAAGCTTTCACACCACAGGGTGGACTTGAACCTGGGTCTCCCAAGTGCAACTACAGGTAGACCTTGACTTACAACCAGTCAACCAGTCCCCCCTCCCGTGCAAGCAACAACCTGATTTCAAAGTCTCTACAGCTGCGAAACTGTCCCCAAATCAGGTGATTGCATTTTGTGGGCTTGGCAACCTGTGCAACTTTACACTTGTTTACAGTGTCCCACAGTCATGGGACCATAATTTTTGACATTTTCTTTTACTATTTCTCCAGTTCCCAGCAAAAAATTCCCACTGGATAAATTGGATTTTCTTAACCATTGTGTTTGCTTAATGATCACAGCATTCACTAAACACCCACTACAAAAAGTTTGGAAAATCAAGTTTAGTTAATTATGATTAAGTTAAGGACTACCTGTATTAACCATTTTGGCTCTTAGAAGATATTTCAAATATCCTACTGTGTTTTTGTCAAAGCAAAAAAGTTGGCTATAGATCAGTTTTTAAAGTATCATATGTTCCTTTGCATGCTCCTAGACTTACGGGATTGAATAGCATATGTGTACCAGACATTTGAATCCCTATGGTTGGCATATTGTGAAAAATGTTTTTTTTGAGACCTAGGAGAACAGGTATCAATGGATTGAAATAGATCACTGGGGTGGGTGGGTGTTGCATATTCAACTTCTTGCTATCTTATTAACTTTCCATATGGAAAGTGGTGTTATCATGAGATCTATAATAAGGTAATATCAAAAGCATGCTTGGCCATTGATATATTCACAGTATTACCTTCTCCTCTACTCAAGGATTGTTAGGCTGAGGAAGAAGCTGGGTCCTGATCTAGAATATTCTTAATTCAAACTGAATAGCATGGTTTATATAATTTAAACCTCTGGATATAGGTTATATAACTGACTTCAATGCAACCACCTTCCTTTTCTAAATTTAGATGAGTAATAGTCTTCACCCACTGGAAATACTCTAGAGCCTTTTTTAAAAAAGTTTCTCTGAGTTGCCTTCTTCATTATATGAATATTTAATTCCCCCAGGCTCAGTTATACTGTTATCAGTGCTAAATATCTAGTCCACTTAAAATACTTTTGCCCTATATTTACACTAACAACATCACTATTTAGACAAACACATGCCTTATTAGGATGAAAATATATTTCCTTTTTAAGAATCTGAAGGAAGTTTTAAAGGATAGTTATGGGCGTGGATCTAAGTAAAAACCTCTGGCTACATAGCAGAAGAATCTGTTCATCAGTCACAAGAAAAATTACATAATCATTTGATGGAATGAGTAGGCAGACAAACTTCTAAATGATTCCTGATGTTTAAATATCAGAAGAGCTCGTTAAGAACAATTTTCTCACGGATTTAGGAAAGTGGCTGGAAAAAGAAATTGGGATATTTTTGAATGAAATGTATTCTCATCTAAATACTGAAACCAAAAGTACATTAACACCCATCTAGCTTCCTGAAACAGTAATGAATTTCAACTGTGCAGTATTTATTTATTTAATTTTATCTCACCTTTATTATTTTTATAAATAACTCAAGTTGGCAAACATACCTAATGCTTCTTCTTCCTCTCATTTTTCCCACAACAACTTTTGTGAGGTAGATTGGGTTGACTGGCCCAAAATCACACAGCTGGCTTTCATGCCTAAAGTGGGAATAGAACTCACCATATCCTGGTTTCTAATTTTTTTTGAGTATATGTTTTTTTTATTCATAAACATTTTGAATACAGTGTATCATCAGGGCATATCATATGCAGAAAGACAAAGAAAAAACGAACAAAAATGTTAATACTTATACTAACAGTAGTAGTGGTATAATAGAATAGTATAAACTAGTTTTCTCTTTATATTAGCTTATTTACAATTCTGATACTTATATTCATAATTATAAACCATCTTTATATTTGACATTTAACATTAATCTTTCTTTATCTAATTTCTACCTCTTATCTCTAACCATTCATCATATCCTGGTTTCTAGCTTGATGTCTTAACCACTAGACTAAGGGGGTCAAACTCAAGGCCTGGGGGCTGGATCCAGCCTGTGGGGTGCTTAGATCTGGCCAGTGGGGCTGCCCTGGAAGCAGTGAAGGACCGGCCCGCGGTGCCTCTGCCAGTGAAAACGGAGCTCACGAGGGCTGTGTATGACCCTCCCAATCTCCATTTTCACTGGCAGAGGGTTTCAGGAGGCTGTCCCAGCCAAAAACGGAGCTTGCAAGGACTGCATCCCCCCCCCCAGCTCTGTTTTCTCTGGCTGAGGGTGGCAAGAGGCCGTCGCAGCTGAAAACAGAGCTCAGGAGCCCGTTTTCGCTGGCAGAGTGCTTGGGCCACCATAGGTTCCCCCGACATCAGTGACGTCATGCTGGCTACGCCCACCCTGGCCATGCCCACCCCTGTCCCCTGAGGTCAAACACAACCCTGATGTAGCCTTCAATGAAATCGAGTTTGACACTAGGCCAAATTATAAAGATTGACTCTTTTTTTGATTTCAGACATTGAGATTTAAAGTATTCTGTAATATATCTGTATTGATAGCAGGCAAAAGCAGAGCCAGAACATTCTAGTCAAATAGCCAAATTGACTCTTTCACATCTAATAGCCACATGGTGACTACCAGAAAACGTTTTGAATTTTTAATTCTGTGAGTCTGATCTGAAAATTACAGATTTCTCCCATTCCCTTCTCAAATAGCTAACCTATTCTGTTTTTACTGTGTAGGTCCATTTTTGTCCCATTCAGAACTGAAGAAAGATAGTTCATTTCATTTCATTTTCATTTTATTAAATTTATATACCGCCCCATTCCAAGGACTCGGGGCGGTTTACATCTAAA
>JANHFL010002951.1:65759-80160 GCA_032468155.1 Oxyrhabdium leporinum | reverse complement strand
AGAGCCTGCACTTATAGGAGAATACTGGGAAGGGGGGGAAAACCAATTTCAATAGAACAATTCTGGTACAATATCATAATAACAACATCAATGTCATAAGCAATGGCAGGACTCTTTTCTAAATCTCCCAGGAAGAAGCTCCATTTCTACAATTTTCCAGAATTCTATTAAGGAAAGAAGAAGCCTGTTTTCTGAGGAAAAGCCATTACATTAGATCAGAATCATATCCCAAAAAACAAAAAACAAAAACCAGTGATTCTGGCTTTGGGTCCCCAGTATCACAAAAGGGAGGAGAAACCAAAAGTCTCTCCCGGGATGTTTATATGAGATAGTCTAATTGTATCTGAAGAATATAATCCTGCAAATATGTCAAGCCATTTAAGGATTTGTTTGTAAACATCAGCCCTTTGAATTACACCCAGAAGCAAAATCAGAGCACTACTTGAAGCATGAGTATAAAATGCTTGTGGTGCTGGGTGGCAACCTATAGTTAGTACCAGACCATTGCATTTTGTATCAGCTAAAACTTCCAAGGGGCTTTCAAAAGGTGTGATTTGAAAGAGGTAGCATATCCCCAATATATTGCTAACTAGCGATGATGGCATGAGTCACCACTTCAAGACCTTTCTGTTCCAGGTAAGACCACAACTTGTCTATAGCCAAAGTCGGACAAAGTTCCCACCCACTCCATCCCCCAGTCACAGTCTTCACTTGCCATAAAGCAAAAGCCATGAATCTGTCAAAGTTGCAGATCTGGTCCTTCAAAGTAGTTTATCTTATCAATAGATGTAATTGGAAGTGTTTGAAATTGCCCAGATACAAACAGCTTCCCTGCTTTGCAGGGATTTAGCCTCCAACCATTTTATCCCCTCCAACCCTAGCAGCATCCAGATCCTGAGCCAAGGCAAGAGCATTTCCTCATAGGCCAGGAAAAATATAAAATGGTATCTTTTGAGATGCTCTGATAATAATATATCCCAACCAATAAATTGTCTGTCCTGGAATCTTTATGTATCTGTCAAGAAGCAAAGAGGAAAAGGCTGAACTCTGTGGCATCCCACAAGGAAGCAATTGTCTGGTCAACCTCTTCTGGTCTAACAAAGCAGAAGAACCATGGGTGGGGGGGCGGTCCATCAAATCCTCAATGGTGGTAAGCTGCCTAGATTCACCTCCTGGTGAGCTGGGCAGAAAACAAGTCTAATAAACAAACGAACTCCTGCAGGTGGTCCAGAAAGACAAATGGAAATGTGCTCAAAAAGAACAGGAATGGTGCTTGTATGGCAGAAGAATAGATATAAAACTAAAAGCATAATTGATCTGATCATTTATGATTAAAGACTGAGAGAATTAGAGAAGCTTACAAAGATGTTCTAAATATGTTCTGAATAGGAGATAGATTCTGTGGATCCTAGGAAAAACAGTAAAAAAGTTAAAGAAATTAAGTTTAAAGGGTAAGGAAGATGACCTTGACAAAGATATACAGCAGGGCTGTTAAACTCGTGGCCCACAGGCCGGATGTGTCAAACCCATGCCCATTTTAGCGAAGGGTGAAAAATCGCAATATGTCAGGTGACGCCACCATGATGACGTGAGTTTGACACCCCTGATATACAGGAACCCTAACCTAGGTAAAGGGGGCTGAAACATTTTTTAAGTTCAGAGCAACAAGATAACCTTTAGAAGCAACTCAAGCAGAAACTTCCTTAATACGTTTAAGTATAAGAAGGAGGAAGAGGTGTAGCAAAATCAGAGTTGCAAGATTCTGTTTTATAGCCAATCTCAATAAAAGTAGTTTTAGCCTTCCTGTAAAGTTGATTTCCTGGTCTGGTTTACCAGGTGAGGCTGGCCAAGTAAAGTGACTAGAGAAAAAGTAAGTGCAAGTCCTTTCCCAATATAATGAAGAGAAAAAGAATGTGGAAAAAAGAAAATGTGGAAACTTCTTGGAAATTGCAAAAAGAATTATATTACAGTGTGTCAAAAAATTGTGTGGTGCTAGAAATGGAAAATCTGAAAAAAGAGCTTTATTAGGTGAAATTGGCTGTGGATGAGAAACCAAATCTGTATAAGAGAATAATTTCTGAAACAAATTCTGAGAGAAATAAATTGCATAATGTATATCAAAAGGAAAATATTTGCAAACAATAGAGGAAGAAAATATTAAAATTCAAAGAGGTAAAAATGCAGAACAATTTTGATAGAAGAAGAAAAAACTTTTGAAAATGGATGTATCTGAAAATGGATGAACAGAACTGATTTCAGCAATTATTGAAGTTAAAAATAATAATCATGAAATTATTTGGGATGATGCTGCAATGAATGAATGCTGGAAGGAGCACTATAGAGATGTATATAGGAATTGATATGGTACAGCAAAAAGTGCAATTGAAACTAAGACTATTAATGGTAGTGTCCAAGAAAAACCTATGATAGAAAAGTAATAAATGCCCTGAGAATATTGAAAAATGGTAATTCTGCAGGTGTAGATGACATAACTAAAGAAACTATAAAATATTTGTAGACTTTACCTACAGAATGATTGTGCAATTTGGTTAATGTATTATGAAGGATGCAACCATGCCTATTTTGGGGAACATGCAATTGCTGTTCTCTTGCACAAAAGGAATGACAACAAAAGTGAATGTGAATGGTTTAGTTTATTAAATGTACCTGGAAAGGTGTTTGGAAAAAATCTGATTGAAAGGGTACAAGATGTGACAATGAACAAAATATAGGAGGTGCTATTTGGCTTTATGCCAGGCAGGGAGTGTTCTGAACGAATGTTTGCTTTTCAGCAAGGCATTGGGAAATGCATGAATGTGGGAAAGTTAATTGTATACAGTATTTGTTGTTTTAGAAAAAGCTTATGATAAAATGAACAGATCTGAAGTATGGAATGTTTTGTGTGACTACGGAGTTGAACGATAGATCTAAATGTAGTCAGGATGGTATATTTTAGTTTTATTGTTAGCTAAGAAGCCAAATTATTTCCCACCGATAGATTTTAGGATGCAACAAGTACAGATAATACGTGAATGGAACAGTAGTTTTGCTTAACAAGGAAAAACTAAAATTAATAACTGCAAATAGCAGATAAATGAAGGAAAACTACAGCAACATATAGAAATTTGAGAAATGTTTACTAAAAAGGGGGATATGCGGGAAACAGTTGCCAATATTTTTTTAAAATTTTAATTTTGTGATTTGTAAAGTATTTTGTATTTTTATTTACATTCTTAGTTCATATCTTTATGGGATGTGCTATTTTCTTACACCTTTCTTGCATTCTGCATAATGTTGCTCACATGAAAGAGATAGCACTTGGATATATTTGCACGTATGTATGCATAATGGCTTGTTACAGCTAGGAAATAACAAATGGAATAGAACATAAGAGGAAGTAAGAAAGTAGAAGAGATAGTTTGTGATACTCACTGTACCCATGGTTTAATATCTTGTTTGAACTGACCAGGTATCTTTAACTGATACATACTGCAAACCCTTCCATATTGTCCCAGGGTGGCTTATTTTATTTAACTCATTTCGTTGATCATTCAATTTAAAACATTTTGCAATCCTGCCAAAGGTTACTAACTGGGGAAGATTGAACTGCAAAAATAAGCAGGGATGTGACCATGCTGGGATGAGTGATTTCATTGTTTAGCAGAGCTTCTCCCTAGGATAAACAATTTTGTAGGATAACATGCAACAGCAACAATAATAAATTGCCAGTTACATAATCTACTTAGAGAAAATGTGCATCCTTAAAAATTGAGCAGCATGATAGGAAAAAAAATATAACGGTCAGCTTGTATTTATTCTTGGCAGGAGGCTTCTTTGAACACAAATTCATTCTGAAACTTTTTTTTTTAACTTCTGGGCTGCAGCATTTATACTTCTAAAAAATGTGTCCTCACAATTCTTCCTTAAAAACCGATTATATGGAAGGCCACTTGTATTAAAGCAGATCATTTTCCGTATACTGAGTTTCTGCATCCTCCAATAGCCAAACTGGATTTTGGGAACTACTGTACTCTATAAGCAAGTTAAACGTCAACCTACATAATTTTGTAAGAGATTACTCTGAAGTATTTTAACCCAAAGAATCTTGACTTTTGTTTTTGTATAGAAAAAGTTTCAGTAAAGTGCAGTTCACAGAAAACCTGTTTGGAAGGTTAACTAAGCAAAGAATAAAAATTCCTTGAATTTTTAAACTAAATGCCTCCTGCAAAGAATCAAACTACCATCCTCCTCTAAGCGACAACAACAGGAAAGACATACTAAGCTAAAGGACAGAGGGATTTAAATCAAAAGCTTTTAGTTTCAAGCACTGAATGTACTTTCAGTCAAAATTATGACCAGTCTAGACATGAAGAGATGGTAGATTCCAAATTCTCCTTCAAATCACACCCTGGTAGTGGTGTTAGTGGTAGTGAGAATTTAAGTTAAAATTTAACTTAATAATAAGAATACATCCCTTCCAAATATTTTATTTTTCCTTAAACTGCATCTTATTTCTGACAATTGAAAAATGTCTTATTTCTGAGAACTTTATTGCTACTAAAATTAAACAATGATATTTATAGTTAAAAAAAACCCACCCATTGTATTCTTTGCTTTCAATGTACGTCACCTTAACAATTTTTAAAAGAAAAATCTGGCACATCAGAATGGGTGTGTGTGTGAAAGAGAAAGCTCATTACCTATGGTTTGGAAATCTTTGATTTTGCTATTTAGTATTTGGATATTTATATATTTGAACAATAAATTCAATCCAATATTTTAGGAGTTGAATTCTAGATCCTCCAATGTATTTCCAAAACCTCTTTACAATTAAAGTCATGCATAATGTACATTTGCTGCCCAGAGTCACTTTTGATAGGGAGATGGGTGATATATAAATATAATAAATAAATTTGAGTATGATATCATTTGTCTGATTTACACTGGATGCAGGGTTCCCATCTTAATATTTGGCCTACTGGCTTCAGTAAATATTTTTGACAAGTCTCCTTGGTATTCCTAGATGGGAAAGGAAATCTTTCATATTTCTTAGGGTAACTTTTGCTTGAATTTTGAAAAATATGATAAAAACCAGGTACTAGAAGTTGAATACAGACCACCAAAATAATAACTTGTGTATAACCCATACTCTTTTATGGGAAGTAATTAAGAGAATAAGATGTTTTTTTCTTACTCCAGCTGAAGGCCTGTTCTCTAGATTTGGAAGAGAAATATAGCAAGATACCAAACTGGAACAAATCTAAGTGAAATCCAGAAAATAGAGAAAATTGTGCACGTGCTACTGTCCTTTCCACTTTTTATTGGTTCCCTCTAATATGCTCTTCTAACCAAATGTTGCAGTAAAACAGAAGGATTACACAATTCATCTGTTCTACAAACAATTCCCATTTATGTCACATTTACTCACATCTACATGTTAAACATGTTTTAGATTTTTTTTACTGCTGCAATTTTGATTCCCTGTGGATGATAAGGTATGGACTGTCCTAAGGTGTGATGAAAATTAGGTAGTCATATAATGTTAAATAAATTGGGTTTACATAAGAACCATAAGTAAAGAATATGAATATATATTATACTGGATATTTAATGTATTTATTACAACATAAGCATCTTAGTATATTAGCATATATATTAATGTTCATATGTATATGGTGTGCAATATGCAGAGAATATATGCATACACAGACATTCAGGGACAAACCAAGTAAAATACAATCCAAAGAATGGTGAAATGCTATCAGTATTTTTCATGGCTAAAACAGAAGTGTTATAAGATTATACTTCTTAACAGTTAACAGTAAATGAACATAAATAACTAATCAATTAATAATTTCATTAAAAGATTAATATTTCTACTTTTATGCATTCACCTTTTATTCCCATTCAAAATTTTATTATGATTTCTCTCTGTGTGCTCCCATGCGTATTTAATCTTGAATGGAACATCCCTAGACTTGGTAATAAAAACTGCTTGATGGAATAGTAACAATCTTTTAGTAAGAATAAAAGTAGTTAATAATCAGGCTCTGTGTGTCGATACCAAGGCAGACGTGTTTAGTAAGCTTTTAGATATCTTATTTTCATTTTGGTAAAAGCATAAGAGTGTTTTCTCATAATCTCAGAAAAGTTTACAAACATCCAAGAAGCCATAATTTGGGGTGGATTATTTCCTTTAATGAGTAATATTCCCTCTGCTGTTCCTTGTTAGCTCACTGAATACCTTCCAATTTGGGGCAGTTCCTCTTCCAGTATCACACTTACATGTTCCACTCAGGGGTGGGCTGCTGGGAGTTCGCGGGGGTTCGGGCATACCCTTAGCGAAGATTCTGCAGGGATCGCTGAACCCCAAAATCCCACTCCTGGCTGGCCCCGCCAATTCCTCCCTGCCCCTCCCACCCCTTCCAGGAGTCTCCGCACGGCCCGCTGTGGATGCAGGTAAGTGCAGGGCGCGCACGGAGGCTCAGGGAGGGAGAAGGGATTCCCTAGAGCTTCCGGAGCCCAGGGGGAGGCCATTTTCACACTCCCAGAGGGTCCAGGAAAGTCTCTGGACCCTGGGGGCAAAAATTGGACCTCCCAGAAGTTCGGGGAGGCTGGAAACGGGTCATTTCCAGCATCCCTACAGAGTCTGGAGCCCAGGGGGAGGCCATTTTTGCACTCCCAGAGGGTCCAGGAAAGCCTCTGGACCTCAGGGAAGGCAAAAACACCCCCCTCACCATGGTGCAGGAGGTCGGCTAGGCCACGCCCACCCAGCAACCAGGCAGAGAACCCGTTGCTGAGGTCTTTGAAGCCCACCCCTGGTTCCACTATGAATGTCTTCTTGACTGTCTTATCAGAATGCTGGAATGGGCTGTTATTTCCTTCTCCAATGAACCATATTTAGTCTGATCCCTTATCTATGGCCTTCCCACCATGAGTTATTTCTAGGAGTATAGGCTTAATGTTACTGGAATGTGCAAGCAATTAAAGAATCGCTATTGATAGTTGGAATACATTTAAATAATAATTTTGAATATCAGAACAATAACACATACAACAAGACTGAAAATGTTATAAAATGCACATTACAGTAGTTGGTATCTGTCATCATTCATTTATTTAATTTGTAGGATGACAAGATACATGTTAACTAAACAACATTAAGAATGTTGATATACCAAAGAAAAGTAAGTAGCAATGTAGCAAGTAAATAGTTTAGTTAATTATAATTATCTACTATGATTCTCTGCCAATTTAACAAGGTAATTCTATTCTATTCTTTACAAGGTAAATCAGTAACCACTACCTACCTAAACACCTTCTGGTTGCCAGGGCAGCAATAACAATTACACCTGGCCAGCACAACTGGTTTGGTATTTTGCCAACTGTAGTCCAATATTTCTGGAGAGCATCAGATTATGGAAATATGGGCATGTATCAATAGTGTACCTCACAGTGTGAAATCAGTTAGATACTCTGAGACTGTACATTTGACTCTTAGGCCCTACTCAATAAGATCAAGGGTAACACATAGTGATATGCATGAAAATACAAGTTATCATCTTGTTGATTGCTCTATCACAAGAAGAGCAACTTCAATACCTGTACAAGTGCTTAAACTTCATATACTTGTGCAAGTGCCTAGATTCAGATGGCAAATAGAATACTTGGCTGAATAATACTAAATAATTTTCCAGCCCAGCATTTTGTTCCCATAATTAAATGCCTGTAGAAAATGAGATAGCATCATACTGCTCATCATCCCAAGAGATAAATTGTCTCTGATACTAGTATATGTTCTTACTCTCTAGAGATCAACACATTCTAATAGCAGAAATTTGGGGAAGGGAACGGAAGAATTTTATGTAATAAGTGTGATGTCCTACAGGTAATTGTGCATGATATTTACCACCTATTTTAATATTCTCTGCATTGAACAGGATACACTTTTATAAAAGACTATTAGCTCTGGATTAGAAACAGGATATAGGAATAAATATTCAATGCTGTCACAAGCTCCTCTTTAAAACTAGTTATGCCCTGACATAGACAGAACTCACACAGTATTAAGCCAAGATTTGTAATCATAGTTAACTAAATTAACTAAATTAACTAAGCTGCAATTATTTTATGTGTATATTATATGATACTTGATACTAAACTACAGGGGCTAGATTCATGCATTGTTCTTAAGCCAAAACAAGTGAATTAACTTTGTCAGCCTGCAATGATTTTAATGCCTAACACATGAGCCTCCATGGTGAACGCTACCTAGGATTGCACCAAGATCTAATAAGCTTAGGGTTGTACACTTAAACCAAATAATACAATCTACATCTATTTTTTAATTTATTGCATTTATATGCCTCCCATCTCAATGTTGCAGGGACTCTGGGCGGCTTACAAAATGATAAAAAAGAAAATACAAAACTATTAAAAGTTTAGAAAGGTTAAATAAAGGTTAAAAACCAAGAGGATAGGCAACATGGGGGTGGGGATCTTCTCTCTATCCTGTCAGCCACCTCCAGCATAAAGCACCCTTATCGGGGGGCCAGGCCAGCTGGCAGAGCCAGGCTTTAAGGACCTTCCATAAGGCCAGGAATATGAGCACCAACTTCACCTCCAATCGTAAAATATTCCAAAGGGTGGAAAGGCTCTTCTGCTGGATCCTCCCAGCTGGAATTCTTCGGCAGATGCAATCCAGAATAGGCTTCTTCCATTGGAGCAAGTGGGACAGGCTTATCCCACTGGAGTAAGATGGCTCTTCAGGTAACTTAGACCCATGCCGTAATGTAAAGGACTTCAAAGGTCCTTGGAACGGACCTGGAAGCAGACTGGCAACCAATGCAGCTCACACCACAGCAGTCTTACACGGGCCACCCTAGGAGCCTCCAGAACAGTCTGCACCACTGTGTTCTGCACCAGTTGTAGCTTCCAAATGCTTTCTAGGGATAGCCTCATTAGAGCATGTGGCAGTAATCCAACCAAGAGATAACCAGAGCATGAGCGACAATGTGCAGGGCCTCGTTCAGCTTCCCTCTACTTTATTATTTTCTGGAAGCTTTCACGTAATTCCCATACGACTCTGCTTTATGACATTCAACAAACAAGAAAACATAGAAGCCATTGTTCTACACAAAAACTAAATTATTTGTGTCAAATTGTTTTTACTAGTGGAATTATAAAATCAATTTAAATTTAAATATTAAATTTAAATATTAACTCGGCGAAATAAAAGAGGTGAAAGCATAACACTAATCATTTCTGTTTTCTTCGGCTAAAGAAGTAAAACTGTGTAATATTCCAATGAGAATTCTTGCATACAAACTCTGCCCTTTAACCTACAGTTCTGCTTTAGCTGTATTCCCATTACTTATGGTTTGGCTTGTAGTATAACTGACAAGTTCCTGCTTGCTGAAATATAAGGAAACTCACCAATTTTTGCAATCATTCAAAAGACCCTATTCTAATTTGAAATACATCCTAACTCATTAAGCTATTTAATAGTAACTAAAAGTTTACTCTGTAAACCGTATTTTTTTGATAAACTATATACCCTGCTGCATTAGAATCTGTTTTTCTTACACAACGTATTTCTCTATTCAGTCAACCCGTATTTTGAGTCTGATGAAAACAGTACATAGTTGAAATCTTTCTCTCTAACTTGTAGCAAAGTTAAAGTAAAAAAAAATGTATGGAATTTTTACAACAGAATAGCAGCTATGCATTTATTAGATTGGATTGAAAGTTTGTCCCACCCTCCCCCCAAGAACAGATATGTTCTGTCTGCTAAAAACAGAGCCCCTAAAGAGCAGCCAACTTTCCAGACAACCCCAAAAGTCCAGGGCACATCAGGCAAGGACAAAGGTTATAAGAGCGGATGAGCTGGATCTTTCTTGTACTATGGAAATGTTCCATTAGCTGTTGCAAAAGTTGAAAAGTTGCTTGTGGATTTGCAAAATAAGAAATTGGAATCTAAGTTAGAGTGCATTGAAACAATTCACTAGCCAGACTGGTGAAGCAAAGGAGGAGATACAGATATTGAGCTAATAGTCTTTTGGAGACCGAAATTCATAATTCATGGAATGCACACACAGCATCTATTGGAAACACCTTAAAGCAGACATATCTTTTCCTGGGATCAAACAGCAATAACTTTAAGGTACTCATGACAGATGTCAATCTGCCACAAATCACATTTTGATATTTGAATCTGGATCTCTACACACATTAATAACAAAATGAAATTTGATCTAACTTAAATTACATTAATTGGAATTATGTTGAAATTGTATAATACTTGATCAGGACATGACTGACATTATGTGCCAATAAAAATTAATTTACATATTACTCTCTTAGTGGATTACAAAGAACTGACGTGTTTAAAGGAATTTACACCAGCTATGTGCTGAACTATCGGATCAAGAACAAACATGAAGCACTTCAAAGGAGTTTGAGGCAGACAACTAGGGTTTTGCTTTCCTCCTTTCTCCTCCCACATTTTCCAGAAACTGAAATGTAATTAATCTTTTCCCAAATTGGAGTTCGTTCAATCTTCATATAATTACCCCAATGTTTTTGTCCCTCTCCTCTCCTCTCCTGTATGTTCAGTTACCCCTTTCTTTGATCTGATGCTCTCCAGATATTGTGGAACAGAAATAATGAGAGCTGAACCCAAAGATATCTGGAGAATTTAAAATTAGGCAAGGCCATTAAATGTCAAGTGATGCTTTTTAGATGTTTTTAAATGTTAGATTGAGATTTTATATTTTAATGCACCTGTATTAAGTTATGGAAGTAAGTAATAAATTAAGATTGCATATTATGTAATCTTCATAAGAATTTTTGGCAGTATCTGAACATTTGCATATGACAACAGTTAAAAAAACACACAATGCCTTCAAGAAACCTGGTGGATTTCCAATCCCTGAAGATAGTAACAGTTGAAAGCCATATTTTAATGAAAAGACGAGTTTGCTTGTTTTCACATCATCTCTTCATTTTGAAGATGGCCAGTCTCACTCCATCAAAGTCAGGAGGGAGAAAATAAAACAGTATTTCTTTGCCTTAAATCAGTTTCTCTAAAGCTGCAGCTTGCAAATAACTTATTAACATAATCATATTTTATTCCAAATGTTGATATATAGAAAATTTTCACCTTCTCTTGCTACCCCAGCCATATTTCAGATATATATTTGTAAAATGGCATCATCAGAAATTATCTGGACACTACTCAACAGAATTTAAACACCCAAAGATGTTATCTATTATCTGACAATAGCATTACATGCATTACATGCATTCTCAGAAAGGTAAACTAGGGTTGGGCCTACATACTATTTGCATGAGACCCCATCAAGAAATAGGCTGTTCAAAAGCAAGCAAACAACCAAAAACCACACACAAGAAGCCATGGAGTAAGGAAATAGCAAATCATTTTTATTTTGTTGCCAAGAAGCATATGAAAGCATCTCTCAAAGTCAAGCTTGAGTTGAAATAGAAATTATTTTATTATAGTTACTGCAGCTATACATTACTTCAGATTTGATTTTAGACATGTCCTTTAAAGCATGGGAGGGCAAATAGCACTGTACTGCACTTCTTTGAGGCAGCCACACCTTTGCCCTATATTCTATAGTAGTCGAAGAGGGGAAAATACAAAATAGGGGCTATTTAATAATTGTCATTATATTGGACATATTTTCGTATCACACACATACAAAAATAGCAACAATGCCCCCCCAAACAAATAAAACCCAGCAGATCTTGTCTTTCTTAAGTTTTTGTATTCAAGAAATCAGTACAGTAATATTTCACTGTTCCAGTCTGCACAAGTGTGCTAAGGTTCTTCTCTCCATCTTTAGACCAAAAAAGAAATAAATTAAATCTTACAGAGATATGAATCCAGGCTTCCTATAATGGAATCTAGTGTTATATTGTTATACCACTCCTAACTCCAAATTGAAGTTGGGTTACATTATATGTGAGGCTAAGTATAACAAAAATATTTGCTATAAACGAAATATGAAATCTTGAAAACACGAATCCAGAGATAGAGGTAAACAAGATACTAATCCACAATTAAAATGTGATTTGCTAAATTAGCCTAATTGCTTGGGTCATACAACATACCAAACCATAAATTATCCATGCTTGTATAAACAAATTAAGTTGTAGACTGATCAATCGTGCTTTAGATAAGTGCAGTTCATGTATCTACAGTTAGAAGAAAGTAGCTGGATAAATACCACAATATAAATATATAGTATTACCTGTTGTTTTTAACCATTATAATTAGCACTCTCAAGAAATTATTCTAGCCTCTTTTCTTTTCCCAAATGTATCGTAATTAATGTAGTGGGGGGAAGAAAACAGAATTTTCTCCAGCATCCAAATGCAACACAATGCTGTAAATCTCTAAGTACAAAAAAATTATTAAGGTACAGTGGTTCGTGAAACCTAAGTGAAAAAATATCTGACACTGGTCCTAATTTACATCAAACACATTTAGACTATGCATTTCAGAGAAGGTGTTTTGCAGATGGTATATTTTGTGAGTCTTGGTAAAATCTGTGATTTTTACATTGGATCCACTTGAAAGAACCATCGGATTACAGGCTACATCTGCTTATATTTTTATGTGGAGCTGATGATACAGTAGTTATGGTGCAGACATCTGGATTTCATGCAACTGGTGAGTGGAATCATCTTGAGGTTACGGTATTTGAAATATCATCTCTACATGGATGTCAGACAATCCTCCTTTTTTTAAAAAAAACTTGATGTTGGCATCATAAACTTTGTCAGATTTGTAACTGTTAATATCTCCATGATTTGCGAGTCGTTTCAAATGGAGTTCTTACCCAAGCAACATTCCTATTTTTTGCACTGAAGCTCTAGATCAAGCGTGAACCAGAGCGTCTTAAGGAGAATCTTTTATTAAAAAACAGCATGGAAACCCGAAGGAACACATTTGATTTCATACGTCTGATTTTTTTTTTAAGTTGCATTGGCAGGGAGAGAACACCCCCCACCCCCACTATTTTGCGCACTTCCAATTCTGCGGTTGGATTCACATGTCCTCAGAACCGATCTACCGAGATCAATGGGGCTTAATAGTTCGTGTACACCCCCCTTTGATTTCAGCAAGGGCCGTTTCTCTAAACTTCGTTAGAAAACGCATAATTATCCACTTTCCTGTCGCCCAGCTCTCCTCAGCTAGGGACGGCGACGGAGATCCGTGGCTGGCCCTTTCGCTCCCGTGCATTGCAGGGCGGAGCAAGCGGGAAAGCAACCTTCTTCGCCCCTTCGAGCCTAAGGCTCACTTCACCGGTTTCCACCCTAAGATACCTGCGCCAAAGGCGAGGCCGCTCCTCCCCTTTTCCGCCGCTGCTCACCTGGCCCAGATCCTGGAGAGAGAGAGAGAGAGAGAGAGAAAAAACCCACGAAGAAGGAAAAGTTCCTCTCACGGCGGCGGCTCGCGGGCGTGGGAGCTGAATCACAGCCAGCGCCTGAGTGATTCAATGAGCCTCTAAGCCACCCGCCGTCTGTCCGAAGTTTCCGGAGGGGGGAGGGGGAAAGAGGAGTACTATAAAAGAAGGAATCGCCAGCCAACTTTTTAGTTAAAGCCCCTGTCTTGCGCGCATACACAGAGAGAGAGAAAGAGAGAGAGAGGCACACACACACACATACACGCGCGCTCACGCAACCCTGCTCTCCGTTTCTTGAATTTCCTTCGTGATGGCCCGACGGTCTTTTCCCGCGGCGGGAGCGCCGGGTGCTCCAGCCTTGCTGCTCTGCGCGGCGCTCGTTCTGCTTCCCTCCGACTCAGGTGAGTGAGCGAGCGAGCGAGCGAACGAACGGTGCGCGCTTAAACCATCGAGGCGGGCGCGCTCCCTTCCTCCGTCCCTCCTCTCCCTCCCACCATCCCCGAGATCCCCCTTTTCGCGCCTTTGGACTTGGGTCTCTGCGAGGTCTGCTTTCCGTCTGGAGGGGTTAGGCTGGATTTCCCTCCTGGATCCTGGCACTGACCAATGCTTCTGAATCGGCAGTTTCTGTTTTGCTTGCATGGTTGCGAATTCACCGTTTCCCACGGTTTTAATAATCATAATCATAATAGTTGTTTGAAGTGGGCTAGAAGTCATCCTTGCATTTGGACTGCCGGCGGGATGTCAGGTCTCAAGCTTAAGAACAGCTGGCTCTAGGGATTTGAGTTGGCTAAGTTAAAAGCAATGAAAGCTCAAGTGTCTGAGTGATGGAGAGAGCTGTTCATCATTCTGGACATTTTGCGGGGTGGGGGTGGGGGGGGGGAGGTTCAAGAAGACCCGGACTGTGGGGGCAATATTCTGAGGTATATTGGATTAATATACTGATGTAAGAGTATTGCTTATAAGCTGTA
>JANHFL010002951.1:15752-27951 GCA_032468155.1 Oxyrhabdium leporinum | reverse complement strand
GGCAATATTCTGAGGTATATTGGATTAATATACTGATGTAAGAGTATTGCTTATAAGCTGTAAACCGCCCCGAGTCTCCGGAATGGGGCGGTATATAAATGTAAATGTAAATAAATAAAAATTGTGCTGTAATCAGTGTTGTGTTTTTTTTTTAAAAACTTCATGAAGAAATATATGCTTAGATACAAAGCACCAAGAGGAAGCTTGAAGTGTAATAGTATTTGCTACTCTGTGAACTGTTTTACCAGATGATGACAGTTTTTCATGGCACAATATCACAATATACTGGGGATTATATAAATTATAGCATGTTGGCGAGCAATCTTTTATCTTCAAGGACCACATATTGGGTACCACAAAAGAAATAGAAAGCAGCAACAGTGGAGGGGACTTTCTCCTACATATGTGTGAATCAGGACTTTCTAATTCTTTGTCTGATTTTGAAAGCTTTTCATTTTTTCCCCTCATTTGTATGCTAGGCTTTTCCTCATTTCTGCTGGCTTTTCTACACAAAAAAAGCTTTAATGTGCTAGTATCTTACTATGTAGGTCTCAATTATCTACAATAAGGCTTCCATCTACCTGAGCTGGCCCATTTGATAAGCCTCTGCAAATACTCCACTTTTATAAGTAAGCAGAATGGAGGTCATGGGGTCCTACTTCTCTAGCTTCGTGAAATAAGACTGACACCATCCTTCTTCACATTCTGAACTCTTCCCCAGAATGTATAGGGACTGGTAAAAGTGTTTCAATTTCCATTTCATTTAACTGTCATGCTTCACGTTTATCTTACATTTTACTTGTGCTATTATTTTCTCTATTATCTGCCTATCTCAGGCCCATGCCAAATCCGGTCTGAGCATCTGGCTGAAAGTGTGACAAACCATAATGGTATTTTTTAATGTTTACGAGTTTTATTTTAATAATATTTGCTGTGGCTGATTTATTGGCTGTACGTTTAACTGCATTGCCACTAAAATTGTTTATACGTTATATGATGATGGCTCATGATGAAAGGGGAAGTCTTTTTCCTTTCCTTTTCTTTATTGCATTATTTTTTCACTTTTTAATATTTTTAATGTTCTGTTCTGCCCCTTTCTTTTCTTTCAGTTTGTATTAATTTTTTATTGTTGTAATCACAATTTTTAATAAAATTACTATACAGGGAAAGAGGAACTTGGATCATCTTTCTCATAACATATCCCTTCAACAGAAAGGAAAATAATTGGCCAAGAACCAGTCTTGAACTTTTGAATTTGATTAAGAGTATCAAACAATTATTTATACCATCAAGTTTAATTTCCTACCCAATACATTCTGTCCTATCACAAATCAATTCCATTTGTGCTCATATCTATCCTTGCTCTTACTTTGATGTAGAGCCAAAAAATATTTTTTTAAAAATCCTCTCTTGTATAAAATACTTCCCCATCACTCTGGAAGAGGAGCTGTTCCATTAATGAGGTGAGAAACTACCATTTTGTTAATGATAAGGAGGAAAAACTGCACCAAGATTGTATCTTATGCACTTTGATTCAAAACCAAAATGGAACAAGCACTTTATCAACTTTTAAGTATTTTTTGCACTATTAAATACAAACTTTCCCTAAGCTTTTATACACTGGATGTAGAATATTTCATTCCTCTTGTTTCATTGTAGTTGGAGTGACATTAAACAAATCTTTCACGTTAAGATCAAGGGTAGGCAACTAGGAGCGCTGCAAATAGTTTGGATGACAGTTTCCATAACACTGTGCCATGTTGTAGACCTAACTTCTGGAAGTCACTACAATATAGTGAGTGCATAATTGAAGTAGGAAAAAATGAAATACCGCAAACCCATCAACTTCTTCATGGTAATAAATTTCATGGGAGTACAAAGTGGCCAAATGTTATTTGAAAAGTTGCGACTGAATACATATTCATTTTACCCCAAACAGGTCAAGAACAAAAAAGGACCACTTACAGCAGGCATGGCAGCGATGAAGTTGAACAAGTATCTCTTGAAATCTTTTCTACTGCGGCCAATGATAGCACTGCAAACCACCACATGCGCAAGGTTAGTGGCAGAAGCAAGACCCATCCCATGATATTTCCACAAAGACAAGTGGAAAGCCGTGAAAATGAACACAAGAAAAGATCAACAAAAGAAGCAGCAAGACTCTCTTTACACCAGGGGTAACAAACTCGTGGCCTGCGGGCTGGATGCGGGTGCTGGCCCCACCCCCGCCCGGTTTAACAAAGGGGGGGAAAGTCCCATTATGCCACATGACACCGCTGTGATGCTGCGAATTTGACACCCCTGCTTTACACCATATCAACATTCAGATGTGCTCCCACAACTGTGGACAAAGCAACAACTGAATCAGTGAAAGCCGTAACCTCCCTTTCTACCCGTGGTGAAAGCCATCACCTCCCTTCCTACCCTTCACACTAATGGAACTAATTAAACAGGTGGTGGTGAGTTTTAAATGTCCACATACCATTGCCCATCTCCTTGAAGACACCACACTACAAAGAAAGCTATCGCCAAACAAGGCTATTGTTAAATCCCATCCCTCCATAACGCCTGGTTAACCTACACTTCCATCCTGATGTCACTGAGATATATATTTTCTCCATTTCTGCTGGCCTCAAGACATGGGATAAGTTAGGTCTTCCATAGAAGAAAGCATGGGCTGCCACTATAAAAGGCAGTTCTGTGCTTTTTGTAAAAATAAATAAATAACCAACCTCCCCCCCCCAAAAAAAATATCCCACTCCTATATTATAGCAGCAAATGCAAAAAAAATAATAGGATTTGAATTGGATAAAAGCCAACAGAGAAATACAAACAGAGAAAAAACAAGAGTAAGGAACAAAAAAATTATACTCAGGAAGAATTTGGTAGGAAAAAAAATAATACTAATGGTTTAGAAACATAGCAGGGAGATGTTTCTTAGTGAGCTCATCCTCAACTTCCAGAATTCTCAGCCAGCATAGCCAAAGCTGGGAACTACACTCCCAATACACTGACTGGGAATTTGATTAAGAGCAATCTAGAACAAGATTCAAGGTGGCATTGGCGGCAATTGAGACTGTTTACTTTTAACCTACTAAGTGGTTGTCTTTGGAGTGGCAGAAAACAGTGAAAGTCACCAGCACCATATTGTACAATTTGTAAGAATACAAGTTTTGAAGCAATTAATAAAGCTTTAGAAAGACTATGGAGTATACAATTTAGCTGATATTATTCAAACTAAATCTCTCCAAAGTCAAAAACCACTGGGGAAAAGAAGCAATTGTTTCATTTATGCATCAGTTATGAGCATAAACATTGTAGATACATGCTAATATTTATGTCTCTTTACCAGTGGAATGGAAACTACAAATTTAAGAAAGAAATTCTTGAATAGCGACAGATTCCTGCTTACGATTGCACTGAAAGAAAGAAAAAATGTACAGAATTTAACATTTTTATTTCTGACTAGGCAAAGGAATCTTTATATGCTTTTATTATACAAAGAGTAATTGATAATTACTACAGGTAGTCCTCGACACAATTGAACCCAGAATTAATGTTGCTAAATGAGAAATTTGTAAAATGAGTTTTGCCCCTGACTTTTCTCGCCACATTTGTTAAGTAAATCACTGCAGTAGTTAATTTAATAACATGGTTGTTAAGTGAATCTGGCTTCGCCATTGACTTTGCTTGTCAAGGTCGCAAAAGGGGATCATGTGACCCCGGGACACTGCAACGGTCATAAATATAAACCAGTTGTCAAGCATCCAAATGTAAATCATGTGACCATGGGGATGCTGCAACTGTCACAAGTGTGAAAAATGGTCATAAATCACTTTTTTCAGTGCCATTGTCACTTCAAACGAACTGTTGTATGTCGAGGACCACCTGTACTACAGAAGTCTAATAAACAACAGCCCTCAACAGACATCAAAATTTGTAAGGTAAAAAGAATAGCTATCTGTTACGTATCATAGAATACGGGATTATTGCATGAATGTCAAAATGGAAAGCTTAAAATAAATTTCCTCTCCATAAGATTTGTTTGAAATTGAGTCTTGATGCTTAGAGCAAAACTCTTGATATCCAAGAGTACTCATGGTTTAAATAATACTGCCCACAATACTGCATTTAATTATACTATATGCAACACGGGAATAAGGAATCATGTATTACCTTCCATAAAATAAACTCATACATATATGCGGTTGACTGACACTCTCAAGTATGTTGAAATACCAACTTTTAAAACAGCCAGTCAACATAACTGATAGTCATGCTACTAGAGAATTCTGAGAGAAATCCCAACATATCTGGGATTTGGGAGAAAACTATGATTTTTGCACCTCAAGAGGGTACCAGCTGAGCAAGGCTAACCCTTAAATTATGGTTTTTGCTTTTCTATGAGCCACACTGGTTAGTTTAAAAGTGGAAGTTTCTTCTCCAGGCAGCTCCAAAAGAGACTAAAAGGGTAGAGGAGAGCCTGTGGCTTAACATGGCATGTTCACTTAGAAAGAAATTTTGATTTTGTATTGTACTTGGATGAAGCCTTTATATTTAGTTATTTAAGTCAAGTATCATTTATTTGTATGCAAACTGTGTTTCTAAAAATAGCAGTATTAGCTTCTGATATACGGTAACATAGAAGAATAATGGTAGGAAATTGGTTTGGAATATATAAATGACCCTTACCTCTCAATAACTGTTCCATTATGAATCATCCAGATGTCACAATATGTGCGAAGTACCAACATAATGGCAATAAGTAACAAATAACCTGTCTATTATAAGAAAGATATAAAAACAATGTTTAGAACTGTATTAATTTTAGCAGCTTTACACAGAAAGCGTACAGATCTTTTCCAACCATAAAGAATCAGTACAAATTAAACTTTAAAATAAAACTGTTTATAATGTTTATTTTAAAATAAAGCTGTTCCAAATATGAAGTACAGATAATCCTTGACTTACAACCAAAATAAGTACCAGAAGAAAAATCACTGTTAAGCAGTGTGGTCATTAAGTGAGACATGATGGGACTGAATCTGAGTTTACAATTTTTTACCATAGTCATTAAGCAAATCACCTGCAGTTAAGCAAGACATCATGTGACCATGACTTGCAACTCTCTACCAACTCCCCCATTAGCTTCGCTTGTTGGAAGCCAGCTGGGAAGGTTACAAATGGCAATCACATGACACATGGCAATCACATGGCAATCACTGCAACTGTCATAAAAGTGACTGAGTTTTTAAGTGCCTGGATTGTGATCATGTGAGTGTAGGGATGCTGCAAGAATCATAAGTGCAAGGACTGGTCATAAGTCACTTTTTTCAGTGCTATTGCAATTTAGAATGGTCACTAAATTGAGGACTACCTTTTACTAGGTTATCTGAGGGACCGTCTCTTGCCGGTCACATCTACCTGACCCACCAGAACAGGGAGGCAAGGAATGTTGCGGATCCCATCCCCCAGGGAGATACACCTGGTGGGAGCCAGAAGTACGGCCTTCTCTCCCAGAGATTAGATTAGCCCCTACTCTAACACTCTTCCAGAAGGCACTGAAGAGCTGGTTCTGTCAGCGGGCCTGGGGAACACAGAGCAGGTTGGAGGTTAATGTAAATTTATACTTATATCTGTTGTTAAAGGAAAGTCAGAAGCGATTTCTTTTATTTCTTTTTCTTTCTGTACTTTTAACTTTTTCTTTTTTATTCTTTACTTTTTTTCTCTTAATTATTAGTTTTTGTTAGTTTTTATCTTTTTATTTGAAAAGTCTAATGAAGTTATTTTAAAAAAGGAATCACGACTATAGTCAGGCTCAGCCTTTTTTTATATGTACTGTTATAAAAATTCAGGTAAATAATAGTTTCTCTCTCAACGTCTAAGAAATTCTCATCTTGTTTCATTTCTTTTCAGTATAAATGCAAAGCAAAAAGAGAGTATTAACATAAGCAGAGTCCAAAATTCTTGTCATTGTTATATATTAGAAAATTCCTGTTACTACGGTCATATTTAATACTGTATTATCTTCAATTTAGTTTAATTAGTTTTCAGTTCATATCTGAATGATCAAGGTAGAAAAAACAAATTGGGCCTTTGAAGAGATCACACGTGTGTGTGTGTGTGTATGTGTGTTTGTACAAAGTCTATTTGCATGTATAATTTTTTTCAGGGCAAGTGGACTTCTAATCCTAATGATTGTTCTACTTTAATTATGTCTCTCAGATGGCTGACTTGTAAAAAATTTAATGCAGCATATTAATATAGCATACAGTGCTGAAATGAACAAAACATGCAAAATTGCTACCACGTCTAACGCTATTTGTGTTTGTAAAAACAAGAACAACAGCCAAGCTATAGGATGCAATTTGTATCTTTAACAAACAGTGTTGAAAATCTCCACTGTTTATCAAATAAACTTTGAAAAAGTTACAAGCTTTATAAACAAAAGTGCCAGTCTAATGAAAAATCCTAAAAACACATTGTGTAGTACTTATTCATACCCACTGCATTCTTCCATAGTGATGAGGCTTAATGCTGAGAGCAGACTTGTTATTCCTGATTGCTGCTTTGGACTCTTTTAAGAATATCTACAGCAGTCAAATTACAGCATACGGTTTTCAATGTTTAACTAATTCAAATTAATAAGAATAACCATCCACCAGATACTACAGATTGACATAAATGGCAATTGCAAATTACTGAATTTTCAGTCTTCAAGTGACTGAAATGAACAGCCTTCACATTGAATTGGCCTTCTAGAGATTGCAGCCAAACTGCACCTAAAAGACCCTAAGCTGGTAAGGCTTCATAACAAAAGTATTAGACTGATTATTCTCTATTTGCAACTCACCTCTTTACAAAATGTCCTGGGAACCATAATTTTCAGAATTTGACAAATTCTTGCAAAGAATACTTTATCTACTACAGCTCGCTCTTTCTTGACTTCTTTCTGAATATTAAAAGATTACAAGAGGAAATGGTCTCATCAAACAAGTGTATCTTAATTATTTCAACACAGCTAAACAATTTAATGTGAATTACTCTCTGAATCCCAGATCTGCCAAATGAAGATACCTATGCTTTTGCTTTGCAAAAGAAACAGGGCTTGCCATTTTTTTCATTATATTAGTGCTGTGTCTTTATTTTATCAATGCTTATTCCTGAATGAATCAAATAAGTTGTAAATCTAGCCAGCCAGGATAGACCAAAAAGACTGAACTGGGAGATGAAGTTAGTAGTACATGCCTGCCTGTCCTTCCACTTCCCACACCAAATTGGTTATTGCAAGCAATTCTTCTGTTATTTCCAGGTGAAAATCAAAAAGGTAAAACAGCTCTCTTTCTCCTGGATTATATTCGGTAATAAAAACATGACCTTACGTATTTTAGCAGTGCTGGTGAAAATTGCTTACAATTTGGTAGAATATTTTACAGTGGTATAGAATAAATAGGTAAATAGAGTGTTTCAAAGAGGTGTTTTGCAAAGTGTGAATGAAATCTCTCTCTTTGAAGCGTTAAAGCAGTCGCCTCCTTTGCCAGGCTCATGTGGCTGTTTCAAAGGCTGTCCCTTGTCGATCTGCATGCCAGCACAGCCATCAAATTCAGGCCCAGAAAAAGAAACACAGCCCTCTAAGTAGTCACACAAGCTTTGCAGAAAATGCAGCTGCTTTTAATCTTTCAAAAAGAGATTTATTTACACATGACTTAACTCCTTTGAAAAGCTCTTCTTTCAAATGTTTTCCATGTCCCTATTAAGTATCTACTTCTCATTCATCCACGCATATATAATCAGTTCTTAAGAATTGAAATGTACATAGTATAGATTTAAGGAAAATATTTTAACTTTGATATATTTTGGCTGCAAAAGGAAAACTATTATAAAACACTTTAAGAAATGTACTTATTAAAACATCCTACACATAAGCAAAATCAATTGAGTTCACTGTGACGTAAATATTGCAAAACAGATATCATCTTAAAGAAAAGCTGCACTGTTTAAAACATTTCACGTTGGCCAATATAAACCATCTAGTTATCATCTTCTTTTTATTAAGACTAGTGGATATAAACTTTTTTTTCAGATTTATTCTAGTAGATCAAAGCTGTAGAATTATTAAATCATATAATGTTTTACTGCTTCTACCACATAGCAGATCTAATAATTCCCTGAAAGCTCTATGGGCAAGTACTGTATTTTATTTTTGCATTAGCCAATATCAAAAGAAGTATGATTTTTTTTGCCAGATTCTCCTATACAAATTTGTAAAAGGATGTCTGCTTTTATTTTTATTATTTTTTTTGTATTTATTCTTCTCTAAAGTATGATGAAATATTGAAATAAAAATTTGATTCTGACTTCATGACAAGTTGCTCTGTGCAGTCACTATATAATTTGATTTTCGAAATAAGCTCTACTGCAGTCAGTAAAATTCCATATAGAGAATTATATAATATACATCCCTTAAATAGGTATGCTATTTTCTCACTGTATGAGAAAATGTAGCTAAAACTTTTTTTATTGTATTTAGCACATTTCTACACACAACATAATTTCATGGAATTTCAGCAATCATGTGATCTAGGTTTGATAGGGTAACTGTAGTAAAACTTACCTCACTGCTGGATAAATTTTTTCCATTTTTCTTTCTGCAAATAATAAATTTATTTTATTTATTGTTTCTTACAAAGTTGTTTACAAAATTAACAGAACACATTCTTAAAGTTGTTTCTTTACCAAATAAAATCAAAACACACACACACACTGGATATTTTCAGAATTAAATTTATAATTTTGTTTTAGTTTCTCCTGATTTGATAATCTTCAATAGGAGTTCTGTTCCTGTATAATTTAAATGATAAAGCATCTCTGCCTGAAACCATAACTCTAAAAATATTTCCCAATGTTATTTGTGACAAATAAAAACAGAATTAAGTAGTTTCAAGATAACAAAAAAAGATGGTAATAATGCATAAAAATAGCTTCATTTGCACATTTGCTCTTTAATTTTCACTGGATGAGGGTATTAGTCTAACTTATTTTAATAAGATAATCAACATATTTTAATATCATTTATGTGAATTACTTGAGAATCTTTTCCTCCTAAACTAGAATGGAGAAGCTGTATCCAGGGGTGGGCTTCAAAAACCGCAGCAACGGGTTCGCTGCCCAGTTGCTGGGCGGGCGTGGCCATGGTGGGCGTGGCCCAGCCAGCCTCCTGCACCATGGTGAGGGGGGCGTTTTCGCCTTCCCCAAGGTCCAGAGGCTTTCCTGGAGCCTCTGGGAGTGCAAAAATGGCCTCCTCCTGGGCTCCGGACATTCCGTTCTTCTCCCTCCCCATGCCTCTGTGCGCACCCTGCACTTACCTGCATTCACAGCGGGCCATGTGGAGACTCCTGGGAAGGGTGGGAGGGGAGGGGTAGAGTGAGTGGGGCCAGCCGGGAGTGGGATTTGGGGGTTTGGCGATCCCCGCAAAATCGTCGCTAGGGGTACGCCTGAACCCCTAGCAGCCCACCCCTGCCTGTATCCCTTCAAATACCACCAAGCTATAATTTTTGGTAGTGGCACCTGAATGGCAATGGTGAGTTCCTAGAACTTATAATTTAGTAATATCTGGGGACACTATTGTAAAAAGCAAAGTATTTTTTAAAATATCAAGGTGCAATCAGAATATTAAGCGAACCACTTCTAGAAAATTTGTTATTTGTTGCATGCCTATATGAAAAATATAGATATTACAATGATAAAATACACACGAATTTACAATAATTTTTATGTATCAAATAACTAACAATATTTTAGACCCTGTACATATTTAGTTTATTTCACTCAAATATAGATAACACTGTTTTTAATGATTATTTATTTATTACAGTTCTAGGTTGCCCACTCTAAATGACTTCGTGAGGCTTCAGTGTTAGAATAACAATACCATTAAAAAAATGAACGAAAAAAATTAAAATCAGCTGTCCAAAGAAATAAGCCCATTTTTCCACAACTCCATTCAGCTTAAAGAGACCATCTTAACTCCAAAGCTGGGGAAACAGCCAGGTTTTTTATTACTTCTAGAACACAAATATTTAGTAGAAATAAAAACAAAAATACCTCAACACTACAGTGGAAAAATACTCTAGTGGACAAATGCAAATTAACCAAAACTCTATACTAATGTACACAAATATCTCTTGTCCTAACATGTCTGTCTGTCTGTCTGCTATCTATCAAATTTCTAAATCACCTATCACACTTTCTTGTCTCTGCCTTAAATTCTTTGCTGCACCACCTAAAAAGTTATCCGAAGCGTCCATACAGCTTATATGGCTTGATTTTTAATTTTACCAAACAAGTATAATAGCTAAAAGAATACATCAAGGTTTTAATGATAAAGATAAGAACCACCAGTATGTCAGAGATAAGCTAATGTTTATGCAATACATTGCATAAAAGGAATCTCTGCTTGTAGAGAAGGCTGATGGGAGTACAAATTAGCATTGTACCCATGGCTTATTTTAGTTTCACTCTACAAGTTGATGTCAGGAAAATATCAGAAGATGATGATGCAATTACATTTAAAGAAAAAAAAAGGTGCATACATATAACACAAGAAACATCTATAAAGCTAGTGGACTATCAGAAATACCTATAGAATAACAAAATGATGGCTAATCAGGAATTATGTTTCTTGTATATTTCAAGTACAACCAAAAGGAAGTTAAGAAATTATTAGCAACAGGAACAAAACAACTAGAATGAATGCTTTCATGTTATTTTGATTTTTCACTAGTCTTTATAGGTTATACCTACAAAGACAGTTTTATATTTAGTGTAAGGAGTTTCTTGATGTATTTCCAAAACTGTGCAACATCAGACTAGTTGTTTTCCTGACTTCCACATGTTGAGCTCTGATCAAATATGATTAATTTTGCTATAGACGTATTTGCTGCTATATTTGATTCGTTCATGTCCAATATCTGTTTGAAAGGACAGATAGAATTAAAATAATTCCATTATCTGAATGCAAAGCAAATTGTAAATAAAAATATTGATTAATTAAACAGGCCTCATAACTTCATCATTCAGCAAACACCAAGCTGAAATCCAATACAGGTAAGTCCTCAACTTACTACCATTCATTTAATGACTTCAAAACTACAGCGACACTGAAAGTTATTTATGACCCGTTTTCACATTTATGACCTTTGCAGCATCCTACAGTCATGTGATCAAACTCTGGGTGCTTGGCAACTGGCATGTATTTATGGGGGTTGCAGCATTCCAGGTCCTAGGATTATCATCTGCAACCTTTTTAGGGAGCTTTTGACAAGCAAAGTCAAAGGGAAAGCCAGATTCACTTAACGACCATGTGATTCACCTAACAAATTCAATGATTTGCTTAACAACTATGGCAAAAAGATAAAATGGAACACAACTCACTTAATAACTGTCTTGCTTAACAATGGAAATGTCGTACTCAATTGTGGCCGTTAAGTCAAGAACTACCTGTACTTTAAATATTACATTATATTAGCTTTTGATCTTTGTTTTCCTTGTAATGTAGCCAATTATGTGCCTTTTACTTGCAAATAGGAGGAATTGTGGATATGGCATCTGTGGCTGCATGTAGCCTCAAACATCTTTTGTTCATCTTTCGTAACTCCTTCAAACGTTCTCATATCTATTACATGTATAGGGAATAATCAAATTAATTGTAATTAATTTAATGTTTAAGTGAAATCAAATTTAGCTCTCCTCCTAGCCCTCCCCAACTATTTATTCAAGCTTCACTTGTTCTTTGCAATATAGCTTTCTGACAATCTACTTCAAGGCAATATGCAACCGTTGGCCACAAGTAACCTTTACATATTCTTGCTTTATCGTTCTTCAGTCCAGCTGTAGCTACTTGAGGGTCCACCTCCAAGAAGGGACCTTTATGGTGCTTTCCAAACGTAGAATTGTAAAATAATACTTCTTTTTTTGAAGCTGGGTATTGGTCTTACATGCAATAAACTCACATAATATGCTCATAATATGATGCTCACTCACCCTTTCAATTGTTATTTTCTTTCTTCTAAATACAAACATGAAATGTTAGCACATGCAGAGGTGAAATCTAGCTGGTTCGTACCGGTTCACGCGAACCGGTAGGGAAAATTTTGATTGGTTCGGAGAACCGGCAAATATCACCTCTGGCTGGCCCCGC